>WBMZ01011948.1:0-11810 GCA_013400975.1 Atrichornis clamosus | reverse complement strand
CCGCTGCGGATGGGGGTGCCCGGGGGGCGCTCGGCGGCTGTGTGTGGCCCCGGGCCGAGCGCTGCCGGCCGCGTGTCGCCCGCAGGGAAGGCGCAGGAGGCCCTGCAGGAGCGGTACCGGCTGGGTTCGCTGCTGGGCAGCGGCGGCTTCGGCAGCGTCTACGCGGGGACGCGGCTGGCGGACGGCGCCCCAGTGAGTGGCGGGCCGGCGGCGGGCGGAGATGGAGGAGGGCGGAGGAGGAGGAGAAGGACGGGGCGCGGCGGGGCGGGCGGCGAGCTCAGCCCGCTGCTGCCCTTGGCTCGCAGGTCGCCGTCAAAGTCGTGTGGCTGGATCACATCTGCTATTGGGGCGAGCTGGTGAGTGTGCGGGGCCAGCGGGAGCGAGCGGGGCGGCGATGAGCCGAGGCCCGGCGGGATGAAAGGCGCAGGAGCCCTGGAGGGAGAGCGGGCGTGGGGTGAGCGGGGGTTGCTGAGCATCCCGGTGTTGGGTGAGGGCTACCAGAGCCCTGGCACAGCATCAGCCCCACTGACGGCATCGTGGTTCTCCTGCAGCCCGACGGCACCCATGTGCCCCTGGAGTTCATGCTGCTGGACAGGGTGTCCCGTGGGTGTGCTGGTGTAATTCAGCTCTTGCAGTGGGTTGAGCTCCCCAACACCTTCTTGTTGGTGCTGGAGCTGAGCTGGAGACCCGGTCTTAAAAGCACTGGTGGCCACCATCCAATGCAGTTTGGCTTGTCCTGGTTCCTAGATGGCTGGGGCCCTGGGCAGAACACTGACAGCCTGGTCTGGCCCCCAGGGAAGGAGAGGGAGCCCCTGGAGAAGCTGTACCAGGTGTGCCTGCTGCTGGAGACATCAAGGACAACCTCAGGGATGACAACCTCCTCCTCGACCTGGCAACCAGCAAGCTGCAGATGATCCCCTTCAATTCTGGCACCTTCTTCAAAGACACACTCCATGTCCAAGTTGCAGGTGAGTCCACGTCCAGGGGGATGCTCCCAGATCTGGGCATTGCACAGCCTGGCCAGGCACCAAAGGTTCCCCCCTTTGCTGGCGCAGGTGCAATGAATTCTTCAGTCGCTGCCAAGGCACTTTTTGGCAGGGCTCAGGGGATGGTCTGGGGTGGTAACGAAATGGGAGGCAGCTCCTGGCCCTGCCAACAGCCACCAGCACCCACCGTGCCCCGAGCTGGGCCTGGGGTGGGGACAGCCAGCCCCAAAAAACTAACCCCCCTGGGGGGAGCAGTGGTGGGACTCCAGAAGCTGATGCTGGTTTGGTTTGCAGGGGAGGAAGGGCTTGGGCTGCTCCACTGCCCTTGCTTGCCTTGGTTTCCCATTATTTGGGAGGGGCATTGCAGAGGGGAAGGGAGAAAGCCTTGTTTTTCCTCACCCATTGCTGGGTTTTTCCCTGTCATGTAGGGGTCAGTCCTTTCTTGAGCTCCTGACAGAGTGATAACATTTTACTTTTTTCTTATCTCCTCTTGTTGTTTGTAATCTCTTTTCATTGATTTGTTGTTTGTGTTTGAAAAGAACTCTAGCTGGTGTCCGGTGTGGATTGGATGGTGCTGGGAGCAGCTGTGCCATGGATCAGATGTGCCCTGGGAGAAGGCTGAGGACATCCTTTGGGAGCAGCTTTTGTGCGGGCAGCGGATGCCGGGAGGTGGATCCCCATCCCCTGGGCAGGACTGGAATAACAGCTCTTAGGAGATGGCAGCGAGCACACGAGCATCCCGCTCCGGGCAGCTCCTGGGGAGGCTGATCTCCCATGGCTGGCTGGAGGCAGTGGCCCATGTCCTGCCCACCTGCTCTCCTCCCAAAGGCAGGGATGGGTGGGAGGTGTGGGCCCAGCGCTGCGCACAGCCAGCATGGCCTGGGCACTGCGGGCGCTTGGGACAAGGGGGGCAGGAGCCTTCACAAACTGACGGGCGGTTTCTGTTTCTCTCCTTCCCGCCAGGCTCTGTGGGTGCTGAGGCTGCTCAGGGTGCTGTGAAATGTTACAGTGTCATTCAGAGGCTCTCTGCAGCCCCCAGCTCTCTTCACTGCTGTGTTCCCACTCCCTTTCCCTCGTCCCTCCAGCAGGATGAGCTCTGGGAATGCCCTTGATCCTCCCCACTCTTCCCAGCCCACCCCCAGCTCAGGGAAGCTCAGGCTGGAGCTGATTTGTCTTCTGTGACCCAGCAGTGCAGTCCCCTCTGTGGCAAGCCCCAGCCCGCAGAGCACAGGCACAGCAGTGTGGGCCGGGCTGGAGCAGCTCCCCTGCACCCAGGGCTGGGCTGTTGGTGGGAACTAAACCCTGCCTGGCTGCAGCTCTCCCTGTGGGATGGCCCCAGGGCAGACCCAGCCGGGCTCCTGCTGTATCCTCTGCAGCCTGGGGCACAGGATGGTCCCAGAGCAGCTGCCAGAGCTGAGCTCCATGGGGAGCACCCAGAGCTGTGGCTCCCAGGCAGTGTTGGGAAGGGTTGTNTGGGAAGGGTTGTGTCCTCATCCCCTGCAACGTGGGATAGTGCCATTTATAACCCCCCAAATTGGTGGAAAGCAGCAGGATCCACCCCACAATGGAGTCTCCTCACTCTCCCAAAATGAGAGGGGGGTTACAGCCCCCCAAATGCCCAGGAACCCCCAAAAGCTGTTTCTAACCCTGTGCACTCACCCTGGGGGCACCTTGTGCTTGGGATGGGCATCGGGGGCTGGTTTGGGCTGGGGTGAGTTCATTTCCTTCCTGGGGACTTCTCTGGGGCTGGGCTTGGATTTGAGCTGGGAACAGGGGGGAGAATTCCACAATGAATCCCTCTCTGTTTATATATTCTCCGTAAATCAGGAGTTGGAATGCCATCAATTTTATCAGGCGCCTCAAAATATGCAAAAAAAATGGGAATTAGAAGCTGTTTAATTGCTCTCTGACGTGGGGGGCACAAAAAATGGTGGGAAAATGAGGCTTTGGCACCAATTCTGACTTTTTTGGCATCAAAATCCANTTCCTCAGAGTGCCTCAAAATCCATGAAAACCCAGGATTTTGGAGCTGTTTTCTTGCTCTCTGACCTGGAAGGAATCCACCAGGGGGCACCAGAAACATGTGGGAAGATGAGGCATTGGCAACAATTCCAGCTTTTGTGTCACCAAAATCCCTCAGGAGACACCTCAAAATTTGGGAAAATTGGAAATTTTCACCAATTCAGCTGCTTTTGCACCCAAAATCACTGAGGGGATACCTCAAAATATGGAAAAAGGGATTTGGATATGTTTTGTTGCTCTCTGACATGAAATCCACTTGGGGGCGCCAAAAAATGGTGGGAAAATGAGGGCTTGGCGGCAATTCCAGCTTTTTTGGTGTCGAAATCCCTGAGGGGACACCTCAAAATGTGGGAAAATGGGAATTTTCAGCATCTCAGCTGCTTTAGCACCCAAAATCCCTGAGGGGGTACCTCAGAATGTGCAAAAAAGTGGGAATTCGCATCTATTTTTGCTGAGCTTCAACCCCAAAACCCTTAGGAGGCATCAACAATTCTGTAAATATTGTGAAAAAATGGGATTCTTTATAAATTTTGCCTCCAAAATTTCTCAAAATTCTGGGAAAAACAAGGGAAAAAAGGCAAATTTTACTGATTCTCCCATTTTTTCCCCAGACTCACCTGCATCAGGTGCAGCAGCAGCTGCATGAACAGTTGGACTAGGTGTTGGCACTGTGGGAGCTGGAGACGTCCCAGAGGACTCTCCTGGCTGAGCAGGACGAGTGGATCCACCTCCTGGGAATGGAGCGGCGCCACCTCCACAACAACATCCAGGAGCCCAAGATGGGGTTTGTGAGGAGAGCATCCCTGATTGCTGCATCACAGTTTTTGTGGCTTTTCCAGGGGAATATCCACGTGTTGTGCCGTGTGCAGCTGGTGCTCTCAGAGGAGTGGGAGCAGCAACCAGGGCTGCAGCACCTGCTCTTCCCCCCACAAAACCTTTACAAGGCCTGATGGGGTAAGTGCAATAAAATCTTGCTTTTCCACCACAAAAATGGCATTTTCCCCTCAAAAATGGTATTTTCCCCTCAAAAACAGCCTTTTCCCTCAAAAATCCTTTCTATCCCTCAAAAACTGCCCTTTTCCCTCAAAAACCAGCTTAATTACCCTCAAAAATTACTTTTCCTTTCAAAACTCACTTATTTCCCTCAAAAATGGCATTTTCCCCTCTAAAATAACGTATTTTCCTTAAAAACCGCCTCCTTTTTCTCAAAAATGGAAATATTTCCCTCAGAATTCCCTTACTTTCCTCAAAGTTGACCTCTTCCCCTCAAAAATGGTCTTTTTACCTCAAAAATGGTCTTTTCCTATCAAAAATCACTTTCCCCAAAAAATGTCCTTTTTCCCTCAAAAATCACCTATTTCCCTCAAAAGTTGCCTTTTCCCCTCAAAACCTGCCTTAATTCATTTCAAAAATGCCCTATTTCCCTCAAAACTGGCCTTTTTCCCTCCACAATCCCTTATTTCCCACAAAACCTACCTTACTTCCCTCAAAAATGCCTTGATCCCCTTAAAAACAGCCTTCTTTCCAACAAAATCACTTATTTCCCTCAAAAATGACCATTTCCCCTGAAAAACAGCCCTTATCCCTCAAAAATCAAATCTTTCCTTCAAAAACAGCTTTTTTCCCCACAAAAACCCCTTCTTTACCACAAAAATGACCCTTTCAAAAATGGCTTTTTGGCTCAAAAAAAGGCTTAATTACCTAAAAAAATACCTTATCTACCTCAAGAATGGCTTTTTCCTGCAAAAGCCACCTGAATTCCTTAAAAAATTGAATTTCTCCCCCAAAAATCCCTTTTCTCCCTCATAAAATGGCCTTTTTCCATCAAAAATGGCCTTATTTCTTTCCAAAACTGTCCTTTTACCTCAAAAGATGACTTAATTCCATCAAAAATGGCCTTATTTCCTCAAAAATAACTTACTTCCCACGAACAACACATTAAATCACTCAAAAATTGTCTTTTCTCTCAAAAATGGCTTATTTCTGTCTAAAAGAGTGCTTCTCCATCAAAAACCACCTAAATGCAATCAGAAAAGGCATTTTTCTCTCAAAAACCACCTTCATTCCCTCAAAATAATTTATCTCAAAAAAAATGGCATTTACCCCACAGAAAGAGCCTTGATCACTCAAAACCAGCCCTTTTTTGTCAAAACCCATCTGAATTCCCTGAAAAATGGAATTATTCCCTCAAAAACCACCTTAATTCCCCAAAAATCACTTCCTTGCTTCAAAACCGAGCTTTTCCCCTCAAAAAGGGCCTTGATCCCTCAAAAACAGCTTTTTCACCTCAAAAACAGCTTATTTCCCTCTAAAACGGCCTTATCTCCTCAAAAATCTCTTCTTTCCCTCAAAAATGAACTTTTTCTCTCAAAAAATTCATTCATTCCCTCAACAACGACCTTTTTTCCCTCAAGAACAGCCTTTTCCCCACAAAAATCTCTTCTTTCCCTCAAAAGTGACCTTTTTCCCTTTTGAGATGCCTTTTTTTCATTCAAAAATGGCCTTTTTCCAATCTAAACTGGCCTTACTGCCTCAAAACCAGCCTTTTTCCTTCAAAGAGTCTTTTTCCTCAAAAGACACCTGAACTACCTCAGAAACAGCCCTTTTTCCCTCAAAAACAGTGTTTTTTCCTCAAAGCCAGCCTTTTCGCCTCAAAAAGAGCCCTTTTCCCTCAAACCCAGCCTTTTGCACCTCAAAAAACTGACCTTTTTTCCTTCACAAAGAGCCTATTTCTGTCAAAACCAGCCTTTTTCCCTCAAAAACAGACTTCTGCACTTCAAAAATCCCTTATTTCCCTCAAAAATAGCCCTTCTGCCTCAAAAAACACCTGAATTCCCTGAAAAATGGGATTGTTTCCTCAAGAACCATGTGAATTCCCTCAAAAATCATACTTCCTTCAGAAACAGCCTTTTCCCTTCAAAAAGTGCCTTTTCCCCACAAAAACAGCCTTTTGCACCTCAAGAAGAGCCTTTTACACCCCAAGAATAGCCCTTTCCCCTCAAAAGCACCTGAATTCCCTCAAGCCTAGCATTTTTCGCTCAAAAACCACCTGAATTCCCTCAAAAATCACTTATTTCCTTTAAAAAGAGCCTTTTCTCCTCAAAAAGAGCCTTTTGCACCTCAAAAATTGCCTTATTTCCCTCAAAAACAGCCCTTTTCCCTCAAAAACCACCTGAATTACCTCAAAAATGGCCTTTTTCCCCTCAAAATCCACCTTAATTCCCTCAAAAATTGCCTTATTTCCCTCAAAACAGCCTTTTTCCCACAAAAATCCCCTTTCCCTCAAAATAGACCTTTTTCCCTCTGAGATGTCTATTTTTCCTCGAAAAATAGCCTTTTTCCTATCTAAACTGGCATTATTGCCTCCAAACCAGACTTCTTCCCTCAAAAACATCCTTTGCACCAAAAAAGAGCCTTTTGCACCTCAAAAATCACTTATTTCTTTCAGAAATAGCCCTTTTCCCTCCAAACCAGCCTTTTTCCATCAAAAACAGCCTTTTCCCCTCAAAACCAGGGGTTTTTCCTCAGAAACAGCCTTTCTCTCTCAAAAACAGTCTTTTGCACCTCAAAAATCCCTTCTTTCCCTCAAAAATAGCCCTTTTCCCACAAAAACCACCTGAATTCCCTCAAAACTGGAAGTTTTCCACAAAAAACACCTGAATTCCCTCAAAAATCACTTATTTCTTTCAGAAACAGTCTTTTTCCCTCAAAAACAGCCCTTTTCCCTCAAAAGCCACCTGAATTCCCTCAAAAATGGAATTTTTCCACAAAAAGCACCTGAATTCCCTGAAAATGGAATTGTTCCCTCAAAATGCCCCTTAATTCCCTCAAAACTCACTTATTTCCCTCAAAAAGAGCCTTTTCCCCTCAAAAACAGGCTTTTTCATCTCAAAAATCCCTTCTTTCCCTCAAAAATGACCTTTTTCCCTCTGAGATGTCTTTTTTCCTTTAAAAGCAGCCTTCTTCCTATCTAAAATGCCCTTATTTCTTAAAAAAGAGCCTTTTTCCCTCAAAACCAGCCTTTTGCACCTCAAAAATCCCTTCTTTCCCTCAAAAATGACCTTTTTCCCTCTGAGATGTCTTTTTTCCTTTAAAAGCAGCCTTCTTCCTATCTAAAATGCCCTTATTTCTTAAAAAAGAGCCTTTTTCCCTCAAAACCAGCCTTTTGCACCTCAAAAATCCCTTCTTTCCCTCAAAAATGGCCTTCTTTCCCTCAAAAATGACCTTTTTCCCTCTGAGATGTCTTTTTTCCCTTCAAAAATAACATTTTTTCCTATATAAACTGGCATTATTGCCTCAAAACCAGCCTTTTTCCCTCAAAAAGAGCCTTTCCCCCTCAAAAACTGGCTTTTTCACCTCAAAAATCCCTTCTTTCCCTCAAAAATGGCTTTCTTTCCCTCAAAACTGGCCTTTTTCCCTGTCTTTTTTTCCTTCAAAAGTGGCCTTCTTCCTATCTAAAATGGCCTTATTTCTTCAAGAAGAGCCTTTTTCCCTCAAAAAGCACTTTAATTCCCTGAAAAATGGCACTGTTTGCTCAAAAAGAACCACCTGATTTCCCTCAAAAATCCCTTATTTCCTTCAGAAACAGTCTTTTTCCCTCCCAAAGAGCCTTTTCCCCTCAAAAACAGCTTTTTGCACTTCAAAAATCGCCTTATTTCCCTCAAAAACAGCCCTTTTCCCTCAAAACCCACCTGAATTGTCTGAAAAATGGCACTGTTCCCTCAAGAACCACCTGAATTCCCTCAAACATCACTTATTTCCTTCAGAAACAGCGTTTTCCCATCAAAACCAGCGCTTTTTCCTCTAAGCCAGCCTTTTCCCCTCAAAAACAGCCCTTTTCACCTCAAAAATCCCTTATTTCCCTGGAAAACAGCCCTTTTCCCTCAAAAAGCTCTTGAAAAAAGCGTGGAGCGCCGCGGGAAATCGCACTGAAGGGCGCGGGCGGCTTTGGAGTCTGGATCGGGTTCAGGCACCCAAATAGACGCCTACTGGAGGCAGTGGCTAGGATGTTCATGCGTGGTGCCGCCATCTTGTGAAGGGCATTAGCGGCACTGTCCCAGAACCCCATCTTTAGTGTGGCATGACGTACGTTCCTGTCAGGGCCGCCATATTGCTTACTGGCATACGACACTTCCTGTAGAGGCGCCATCTTTGTTGTAGTTTTAGGAGTTCACTGCGGTCTCCTGTTGCACCAGTATTTCCCGCCGAGAATCGGCGGCCCAGACACCACCACGCGTGTCCCCGCAGCGTGGAGCGCCGCGGGAAATCGCGCTGGAGGCGCGGGGTCGGCTTTGGAGTCCGGATCGGGTTCAGGCACCCGAATAAACGCCTATTTGAGGCGGGGGGGGTGTCCGTGCGGGATGCCGCCATCTTGTGAAGGGTATTACCAGCAATGTTCCGGATCCGCCATATTTTGTGTGGCATTGCGTCACTTCCGGTCCTCACCGCCAAGTTGCCTACTGGCCGAAGTCACTTCCGGTCGGGACGACATCTTTAGTAAGGTATGACCTCACTTCCGTCCACAGCAGCCACCTATGTCGCTGTCACGCTGTGCCGCTACCCTCTAGCGCCCCTCCCTCCACACCGCACGGTGCCGGACTGCCTCTTCACCCCCTCTTCCGTCCCCCGCTTCCCCCTCCCGGCTCGGAGAAATGCATGAAAACACAAAATGCTCGGGAAAATAACAGTCACCGGAACTCCCTTTGCTGTCCCCCTGCCCACAGGGTGGGAGCAGCGCAGAGCCACGAGCATCCCGGAGGATGCAGCTCGTTTCTGCCAGGAGGTGGGGCTGAGAAGCTGGAAGGAGGGTTTCCCCGACAGGGAGCTCAGGGAGAATTTCAGCTCCCAAGCAGCTCTGTGAGTGCTGTATGGACCCGGGGTTGGGCAACGTGCAAGATGTGGGTCATGTTCACGTTCCCAGTAACTGCTGCAATGACACGTGTGTCTGTGTGTGGAATCAACTCTGGTGCTGGCAGGCAGCCACGTGTGAGCTTGGAAATGAACATCAGGAGGCTGGAAAAAAGTCCCAGAAATTGGTTAAAATGGGATGGACTTTTCCCAAGCATCTGAAAATCCATTTTGATTCTGCTTTAAGAATTCAAAACTGAAGCGATTCTCAAGGTGTTGGCATTTCTTTTAATGTATTTTTTCCAAGGTGCTGGCTCAATACCTTTATTGCAGCTGCTGATGGCTGAACAGGTGCCCCTGATTTAGCTCTAAGTTCATGGTTTTGTTTGCTGCTTCTCAGAGCTTGAACAGTAGCTGGAATTCCAGTGGTACGTTGCACATGGCTCGTGGTGTTCCCAAGAGGGGCATTTCTGCCTGCAGGGACAGTTTTGGTGCCATTGGAGCCATTGTGAGAAGTGAAGGGTTGGCAGTGGCAGGCTGGGCATCCTCTTCCTATGGCACACACGTTCCTTCCCTCCCAGGCAGGCTTTGATTCCTCGGCTGTCACTTGCCAAGTGCTGGAAGGGCCTTAGTTGTGTAGGCAACAAAACATTTAATGGGAAAGCAAAGCTGGGGATGTTCTGGCTTCACAAAAAGAATTCAGTGATCCTTTCTGAAGGGGCAGTGAACTGGTCCAACTGTGCCAAAAAGGGCGAGTGGGATGTGAAGGTGTGGGACAGCCTGGAAGGTTCCCTGTGCCCAAAGGATCATGGCAAGTGCAGGACTGGAAAAGTACAAAGTACAAAGGACATAAGTCTTGGAGTACCTTTTGTTCACATGTTGAGCTTGGAAGAGACACACTGGGCATGAAGTTCCAGGGAAGCTGCACTTGCTGTAGGGGCTGGAGTGAGAAGCAGTGGAAGCTGCTTGCTGGCTGCTTGTTCCCCTCCTTCACCTCAGTCCCCTGGAGCTCCAGGTCATCACATGGCACCTTTACTTTTCTAGCGGCTTTGCTGAAGGGTTTCTAACTGTAGCAGTGGGCTTCACTGTAGCTGGAATTTATTTCTGTTTCAGGAAGTGTCTCAGTGTATAGTCTGTGATTTAACAGTTCCCATGCCAGGTTAATTGTAGTGGAAGAAGGCGAATGAAGCCAATAGCCTGGACTAGGATGCCCCAGGCCCCTGCCAAACCCAGGGGTTGCTGCTTGGTGTTGATTCTCCACAGTGCTGGTCCTGCAGTGTCTGCTCAGGGCTTGTTCCTCCCCATTCGGTCCCAAATAATATTGGAGCAAGGGACAGAAAATGCTGCCGCTGCTGGGACTGATCTGTCTGCAGTGATTTGCTGACTGGGCAGGACTTGTTGCTGCAGGCTGAGCCCTGATGCCTGAATCCTGTCCAGGCAGCAAGGATTGTTCCTAAATGTCATCCCCCGGCTCCGTGACTCAATAAGGTGGTGTTCTGCCAAGCCCAGGTGCTGTTTTACTGGTCCTCTGTAAAGGCCCTTGCCTGTACCTGCTGTGAACAGCTTTGTGTTGCAGCTCAGTGAAGTCCATGGCAGTGTTTATTGTGTGGGATTTTGGTGTGTAATAAAAGTCCCTGCCAGTTACTCTCAACTACTCCCCTTCTTGAACGGCTGCATGATTGTGACTNAAGCCCCTGCCAGTTACTCTCAACTACTCCCCTTCTTGAACGGCTGCATCACTGGATTGTGACTGAATTACCTCTTCCCCTGCAGGAGTTCTCTGCTGCTCTCAGGAGAGGACGGAGCTGAGGCCTCTGAGCAAAGGGGGAAAGCCAGGGCAGCGCTCACAGCCCGGATCCATCCAGCACCCCATGTTTTCAGAGTTCCTGTAACTGAGGAACAGAAACAAGGAAAACGGGCTCTGTTTGTTTGCTCTCTCCGTCTCTGCCCTCACCACTTCCCTAATATTATGCTCCATGTGCCAAGGTCTCATGCCTTTGAGCAGCATTCCTGGGCAGCTGCCACCCCATTCTTTACAAATAAAAGGCGAGGAGCATCCAAGTGCAGAGGAGTCTTTAGGAAGCAAGTGCCAAGACCTGACTGCATCTCCCTGCGCTCGCTGTAGTTCTCCTGCCTGTTAACACCTGGACTGGAGGGACCCGCATGGCCTGAGCTTATTCTAGGAAAGTGATCTTACTAAATTTGTTGAAAATTTATATTCACAGACACTCAATTTCTGACAGAAAACATCATTTTACTTTTGCCTTTTCCAAGTTTTTTCCAGGTGCTGCAGAGGATGAGCATTTGTGTGCTCAAGATAGTGAGTCAGGAACCTTTGACCTCCACAGTGGACTTAATTTTCTTTTACTCCTCTCTTTCAGGACAGGAAAAACCATTTAACTCATGCCATCTTTGCCAAAAGCCTTGATGTTTGAGCAGCCAAACCCAACAGGCTCCAGCCCCATCAGCCTGCGCCAGAGGGCCCCTGCTCCTGCCTGCAGTATGGGGTGAGTCAGAGGGACACGTTCCTCTTTTCCTCTCTGCTGGGATTAAGTCCCTAGGGAATGATATTTCTGACAGCCTGTTCCTTCCCGTGTCTGCTGGAAAAGGGCAGAGGTGAAGAGGCAAATGCCAGAGTTCCTTTGGGATGATGGAGTTGTGGTGTTTGGCTGTGCTGAGAAGTGCAGGCTGGTCATTATTTGTGCGTGCAAGGACTGGTTTGCAGGTTCAGCCTGGAGAGCTGAGCTCTTGGTGTATTCCCAGCTCTCCCAGGGATGGCAGCTGTTGCAGGGCAGGGTGAAAGCCTCTGGTTGGGCTCGGGGCACCCACAGACATGGGTGAGGTTTGGGAGGATTTGGGACCGATGGGAGGAAAATGAGGGACGGTGCTGGGCAGAGCGATCAGCCTGTGCTCATGTTAGCACAGCTGTGTAAAACTCCAGTTGTCCTCGTGCTC
>WBMZ01011947.1:13298-138174 GCA_013400975.1 Atrichornis clamosus | reverse complement strand
GTATAATAAATGTAATTTAATATCTTCAAGTAGTTTTCCCTTGCCTGTGGTTTTCTCTCAAGTTTTTAATCACAAACCTCATGGATGCTTTGATTTTTTTTTAACTTCCCTCTCCTCTGTCGGGCTGCGAGAAGGGAGGGCAAGTCTGCGAGCCCGGGGAGCTCCTGGCCTCTGGCCAGGCTCAAACCAAAACAATCCTTTACCTTATGATGCCTTATAAACTAGCCACTATATTTGATTCTGTATCCAGGTAAAATAGTCAAGGCTGAAAATGAACAAGAATTTCTGAAGGGAGACACCTCCGTGCTCCAGCTCTGGGGTCTGCCCACTGATCCCACCAAAATGCATAGGGAGGAGTGGGAAAAGAGCTGGGAAATGACCTTTATGTCATCCTGCATCTTTTCCTAAATTGAACTCCATACCACCTGCTGAAAAGTACAACCCACTATAATCCACAACTGATGTCAACAACCTCAATAAACTTACACTTACCAATATTGCAGTGTGCTCATATGAATAAGATGGGGCATTTCCTGTTAATTAACTCCACAACCAGATATGTTTTCTTTACTGGCAATGTATTATTGAAAGCAAGAAGAGATGAATTTAAAACATCTACATTTCTTTGTAAGACAGAGAAATACTTTTAACTTGAACCTCACACCCAGAAACACATGGTCAAGAAATACCTCCTCCAGGTTCTCTTCAGAAGTATTCCTGTAGTCATAAGCATGTAAATTCTGCATAAAACAAGGAAATACTTTGTAAATGAGAATGATCTTCAGATTTGGGGGAAAAAACCCCAAACACAACGTGGTACTCAGACATTATTTCATTTCCCTCTCCAAAGGTGTGAATTTCTTAAAAGAAAAATCCACTCGCTTCCTTTTTTGTCTCTCCACAATCATCTTGTGGTTTTGGAGGTGGCTCTCAGCATGGTCCAAGGATACAGGGTCTGTCTTCAGTCTCTAAGTGTTTCTTGAATCACTGTCAGAAACATTTGCACTGACTCCAGTTTTACTGATACAGATTTAACTATTACCTGGATTTACTTGATTTTGTTGCAATCATCTGTAACAAGAACCAGAAACATCTTTGATGCTGCCTCCTGCTTCCCAAACATCTTTAGAAAATCCTATTACCAAACTCTCAGGGGGTGATGTGTCAAAAGCATCATTTGTCACAGAGTTGGTTCCTATAACAAAGTAGGAGTCCTTGCTTCTCTTTTACCCTGCCCTGTTCAGTCCTGCTACGTCTCAACTCTGAGTTTCTGTCTGTTCTGGGGGGTCCTCAGGTTATCAGTCAAGGTAAAAGAGAAGAAAATTTCATCTCTTAGCTGCAATTTCTGCTATCCCCCTGTGGACAGCAAACTACTCATTCAATGTGCAGCTGCTGTCCGTTGTTCCCTCTCTCCCTTAGAAGATAGTAGCAAGCTCAGCATTTTATGCATTGCAAGAACACAGAGTTAGGCACAGAAAAATTCTATTTGAAAGGTACTATTCCCAAGATCATATAGAGAGATTACAATTTCTATCTGTCCACAGCAGCCATTTTCTATAGAAGAGCTAAAAGTTAAATCCTATACTGAAAAAGTATAGAACAAAACTGGGATTTTCTGCTTTAAAGGGGAGCAAACGTTATCTGCTCAGATGTAGCAGTGAAGACAGAACAGACACTGGTGCCTGTGAACACTTAGCCAGGAGCACAGACAGGTGTGAGTGTGTGAGCTATCCACTCTCACTTGCTCTCTTCAACTTTCATCCAGGGAAAATTGTTCCTTGTATATATGGCAGTTTCTTGTTTCCTTCTGACACCTGAACCTGGTCTACTTCAAAGATTTTCTCTGCTACATCAAGAAGTTTAGCAAACTGGGGTGCTTCCTGAAGCAGTCAGTGAGGACTGCATGCTTCTGAAACCGGTCAAGGTTTGCTTTAATGATCTATGAGAAGCTGCTGCAGACTGCGTTTGATCAGTTTGCTCTCTTTTAATGGTTCTTCTTCCAGTTGTGCTCACAAGGAGATCATCTTCTTCTCCCTCTCCCCCATGCTGATTTCTTCAGTGATTTGGAGCAGCAAGACAGGCCAAAGAGGTCCAGCCATAAGTAAACACCCCATGCTGGTGGAGCAGGCAGGCACCCTAAGCCCTGGTCTGGGCTGTGAGGTCAAGCTGGTCCCCATGGGCCACCCACGCACCTCTTTTTTTGGGGATAGATACCCAGGTACTTCTGTGGCTGCCTCCCACCCTCTGGCCTTGCAGCAGTCCCCCTGCCACACTCCTGTTTCCAGGAAGTGCTTTTAGAGACAGATGGGATCAAATGTTATCTCAAATTTAATTTTTGGATAAGAGCATTATCAGGCCATGGGACATGAATAGGGATTGCTTTCATTTGAATGTTAAAAAAAAAAGGAAATATTTTATAAAGGAACATTCTGATGTACAATTCCCCCAGCAAATTATGACTTAATATTTCAACTAAATGAGTAGATCAAATTTATGAAACGGACCTTTAAAAGGTAGGAAATTAGGGACCTGCATGAATTTGTGTCACAGGCTCCATTTTACGAGCTACATTTTATCATTCACAGTACAAAATGAAAGTAGAGAGCTCTGTTTCATCAGTTACTCATATCCAGCTGCTATGAAAATAATATGTTTGATATAATTCTTTTGACATTTGATGGGTTTAGGGTTCCTCTGACAAGATATAATCAACTCATTAGGGAGAAACAGAAACCTTCCTTGTTACAAATAAATTATTCCTAGTCATGATTGAATTACTGTGTATTCAGTGAAACTGGGATGGAGGGGCTTCCAGTAGAAGTGGTTATTTCATCATCAGCCCTGTGTGATGAAAGCCAACTCAAGTCACTTTATGTTTTCTCTCTTCAGTGCTCTGATTAATGAGTGGCATTATTTTCTTAAACCAACAAATTAGGTCTTTCCTCTCCATTTTTTCACATTAAAGCTGTTAGATCAAAGTATAAAAGCCGTGCTTTTCCTTTTTATGCACAAAGCTTGGATAAACAGCTTGAACAGAGTGTTATTTTACTTTATTTTGTTAGTTTATTTTTAAAAATCTCACACGGTCTTTGTGAAGCAAGGGTAGGTTTCTGGGTGGGGTGTGAATTGTCTGTTTTAAGTCAGAACATGTGATTAATTTAATTTTGGTGTTAACATCAACTCTATTGCACGCTGTGTTCTGCACCATTACTTTGGGGGAACATGAGAAAGTTGTGTCATTTTGCTGGAATTAAATAATTGAAAATGCATCTCCAGAGGGAGCTGAGGCAGTGCAGTCATCCAGGAGTACAGAGCAATGCTGGACATGTGTGGGACTGAAGGAACGGCACAGTTTGCACCAGACTGCAAGATCAGCTTCCATGATTTCAAAGGAATTTGCACATGCAAGACCTTTTTGCAGTTTTTATGGCCTGTAAAATAGATCAAAATAATGTTACATGGTGGAAACATAAAAGCAGCAATAAAAATAAATCTGGGGTGACAAATTTGGGGAGCAGAACAACATGTGCGGTGGAACCCTGCAAATACCAGCAGAAGACCAGGTTGCCTGCTTCAAAAGCTTCTAATTATAACAGTGCTTCTCAGACACTAGAACAAAAAACACTAGGACCGTTTTGAAGCAAAGGCACATAAATTACCCAGCAGCTACTGATTGTTTCTCTAGATTTCCAGAAATATTACCTCTCATAGGAGCCACTTATTATTTCTGCATAGCTAAAGCATAAAAAAGGTTTCACATACAGTTAAAAGGAAGAAGAACAGACCTGAGAGCTGTGCATCATTTCCTCTTCTCTTTCTTGTTCATCTTTGGCAGGAAAGAAGGAAAAAAACTACTTCTTTGTTCTTTGCCATTATTATAGAATAAAATTTGTAATATGTGTGTGGCTTCCTAGCTCATTAAAAAATTGTCCTGTACTGTGCTTAGTTAATGTTACCACACAGGGTCATCCTAATTCCAAATGGATCTAAACAAACTAAAAATGAACTACTGACGCCACCAATTCTTTAGAAAACTAGAATGATGCAATACACATAAAGTCACTCTAAATCTCACTAATTCCACATGTGCCAGCCCTGACTCTGCTCTGTATATTATCTTATTGCCAGTTACAGGCAGTGCAATTCACCATGACACAGAGGGATTTAAAAATTAACCTCCAGCTATTCCACTAAGTACCATTCACTAAAACGTGATGATCACTCACGGGAAAGTTTGCAAGATCTTGCAAATTGCCTGTTGAGACTGAATGGTAAAGTAATATACTCTCATGAGTCCCTGCTGCTTTTCAAAGTGCAGCTCTGTAACCCTTGCCAAAAGTCAGAATAATCTCATGTTGCCATACTTTTAACTCTCTTAGGTGGCTTTGAAAGCCCCAGCATCCAATGTCTCCATCATACTGACAGGTTTGAGTCTGCAGTTTCTTCTTGAGCGCTGGAATTCTTGCTAATTTTTGACTCAAGATAACATCTTTTATTTGATCTTTGTTTCCTTCTGCATTTTCTCCCTTGTTTCCTGGAGCTGTGAATCACGTTTCTCACCTATTGAAAAATGTTTTATAAGGGTGTTCTTTGCCATGGGTCAGCTGACAATGCTTGCTTTTCAGAGAGGGATGTGAAAACAAATGATGGAAGAGACCTATATACTTCATTAATATACAGATTACTTATAGTATTGTTTTCTCCCAAAATTAGACAAAATCAGATAACCTTCACTGTGTGAAAATACACGACTGCATTCTATGGAGAACAGAGATTCTGATATATATGTAGATAACCAGGATTTCTTCGGTTCATGTTTTTGTTTCTGTTATTTGTAACCAGACATGACAATTGTGTCTCTCTCACTGAGTTAATTAGATATGATAACTATTTTCTGGAATTCAAGCTTCTCTGAAACATAAGATTTTTCAAAATCTGCATTCATTTTAGAGCTCAAATCTGAGCTCATTTTTGGGTGCCAGGCAGCTGTACTTTTCACACACATACACAGAGAGAGGATATGAACTGTAATACAGGTGTTCTGACTAAAACTAGGAAGTGGGAATCTGCATTTTTAGAGTGGTCATTTCAGTCTTCCACACTATCAAGTTGCCATAATTTAGTTAGCAGCCACAGCCTTCATCACTGAAATTAAAGCAGTTTCTGCACAGCTGGGAGAGGATTTGAGAGCAAGACTCTAAGGATACTTGACTTTGTGGGGATGAACAGCCAGGCCAGTGGTGGGAGGGAGTCAGAGCTGATGGACAAGGGAACTAAGACTCATGGGAGGGGTAGCATTTATCTGCTGTTGATGGTAAATATGTTTGTAGAAGAATTTGGGTTAAAACTAGAAGAACTAAGGACTCTCTTCCCACCATCCTCTCTCGACAGTGATCTGCCGTGAAAGGCAGTTGAATCTGCGAGGAAAGAAAAAGTAATCTTGGCAGTGAATGCTGAAAATACAGGAAATTTAAAAACCAAGGAAGTTAGACCTGCTACATTTCAGGAATCTGTCTACATTGGAGGAATTGCAGGGAGAAGTGCTGCCTGGGGTAACTCCTTTTGTTACCATGGGAATAGAAACAACTGATTTAGCAGCACAGCAGCCAGTCAGATTGGGCTAATTTACGTGTATTTCACAGAGATATTTTCTCATCTTCCTGATACAAATTGTCATAAAGATTAATCTGTTTGCTTGGCAATATTCAGCAAAAAAAATCACACGTCTTAAAAATTATTTAACAACAGAATTTGAACAATTATTTTGCAGATTATGAGCCTGAAAAGTCTTTTTTTTCTTTTCTTTTTTTTAAGAAAAAGAACTAGAAAAAAAGGAAAGCAGGGCTGTGATTGATATAGATTTTTAACTGCTTCTTGCTGAAATCTATTGCATAGACAAGCTGATGCCAATAGCAAAGCTATTTCCTATGATCAGCAATAAAAAAAAATATTAGAGATTAGCAAATGGATCCAATAAGATACTTTAAGCAATCATTATTTTATAAATGATGTTTTAACTGTCCTCAGTAACTGTAGAATGTGACTAGCTTAGTTCTCTTCAATCAAGGCTTACTCTGCCTTTCCCACTTGACACCTGAGCAGATTTTTGATCAAATCAGAAATTACCTAGAATTACAGAGCCTCACATTTCTATTTTCTGAATTAAGTTTCCACTATAAAAATAGGTTATAATTAAAATGGTAGGTGTGTTTAAAATTCTTTAAACTCAATTTTGAGAGAAAAAAAATTCAACCACCTAAGATTCATAGATTTGGATTCTATATAATGGAATTGCTATTGACATTATTTTGTCTATGCAATGGCTTTTAACAGGAGCAGTTAAAAAGACAGGGAATCTAAAAAATTAAATGATGAGTCAGAATTCTTTCTATTATTTTATATAACAAATATAAGTCAATTGCTGAATGCCTCTGTAATGACATTCTTCATGAAAAGTCTGGGTAATAAACCTGGATTACAAACTGTATTCTGGATGGCAAACTCATGAATTGCTTAAAAATTCAGCTAGAATTCTGTAGAAGAAAAGAGACCCAAAAGGTATGAAATGCAAATATATATTCTCTGTTTTGGGAAACATTTAAGCCACAGACTTCAGAAGAAAAGTTCCTGGGAGAAATATCACACTGATTATAATTTGACATATAATTTGCTATTAGTTTAGCAAAATGCTTAGCTCAGAAGTTAACCATTTGCTTCTGGATCCTCTCGTTGGTGTAACAAACACCATTGTTTAGATCTGCTGATATTAGCCAATCACAAACGACTAGCCAATCATCTCCTCAATGCTCCTGTGCAACCCTTCAGCATTTCACTGACATGTCCTCAGATATGTTTTTGTATATGGTGTTTTCATCCCCAATGTCAGCCAGCCTTGTTTATGCAGACCCCAGGGAGAAGAGTGCAAAGCTTCTCTTCATAGTCTGTCCAAGTGGAGGATTTCACTGACAACATTTCTTACCTGCATTACACGTTGCCTGGCTTTGTCTCATGCCTTAAGTAAAAATGCTTCTGTCTTTTGTGAGGAGGAAAAGGCTGTTCACAGCTTACACTCACTTCTGATGGAAGTGTGTTTTGCTGTTTATTGTAAATTTTAACTGTGGGTTTTTTTTAGCTTGGTAGTGTTAAAGTAAGTTCTAGGTATGGGCTGTGGCACAACTTATAACTTACACTTAAATTAAATGTCAAGCTCAGCCCTTCTGCTGGATGGTGACAATAAAGACTGCAGGACCTGAGGAAACCATGAAGGGGCTAGTTTTGGAGTCAAATATCCTGCTGATCCCCAGAAATTAATTTAAGAGGAAGATTTAGTAGTTTTTTACATCTATCTCAAAACTCTGCATGGTATCCCTAGTCCAGAGCAGGACAGAACATGTTCACGTGTCTGAGCTATGCTGTGCACCTCATGCTTCAGGCATTGCCTGGTTTGTTAGTTTGGAACTGGAGTCTTCTGCAATAAAGAACAGGTTGAAACTGACACACTTTCCAAATCATTTCAATCTCAGTGAAGGGTCCTCTGGAAAAACTTGTAAATTAAATTCAAACCCAAAAAACTTACAGGGTTTGTTTACTTTTGGGAAAAGACTTAAAGGGGTTTTTTTACATTCTTAGTTTCAGTTTGGAACTTTATTCATCCTATTTCATGTCACTTAATTACAGCCTCTTATTGTAATGACAGATTATATTATTTTAACTTTATTTCAGAATCACTAGAGAATTGCTACTTATGTTTTAATACTTGTCCTTCTAGACCAAATTACCTCCTTTTTATTAAATTGTAGGAAACTCCACACACAGAACATAAACAAAAGGGACATGGGAGCAAATTTTGTTTCCAGTTTGAATAATCATTAAATAGAAATTTCCTGTAGTGATGTTATAATATAGGAACACTAATAACATTAAACTTGAATATAATTCTAGATTTAAAATATTATGCAATTAAAACATATGCTTACATGTCACCAAAATATTTTAAAACTGAATGAAAATACATCTCATTTTGATGGAATTTCTTCAGAAAACCGGAAATTCCCATTTATCAACAGTTTCATTTTGTAAGCCCTTACCCAGAATTGGTTATACATCTAAATCTCCTAGTTGATGTGGAACTTATTTAAAACATAACTCTGAGGGATAAGCTTATGAGACACACATCTCAATTCCGAGATGGGTCCAGTGGGACAGCAATTAAGCAATCATCTTTCAACCCAGTTCAATAATGGCAAATAAAGGCTTGACAATCAACCAAAACACTACTTGAACATATTTTAATGTTGTTTATTATTAAATAAAGTTGTCATTTATAATCTTTTCCTGCCTCTTAGGCATTCCATGAAGCCCCAACACAATGCCTGGAGCATTGTTTCTATTAATACCTTCCTCGGGCAGAAGGCTGTAAATTTTTCTGCATTGTGGAAAGTATATGGTGAAGAACTTCAGTGAAACAAAATATTTCAAGTCATACCCTATACTTATTTTTGCTGTTGTCGCTGTTTGCAAACAGAAATGGTCTTACTAAGCCCTCTGAATACCCAAGTCCCTTGAGTAACGTTCCAGGGGAATTCACATTGCTTCCATCAACAGCAATATCCCAAGCCCATCCAGGATTGCAGTTAAAGTAGCCTGGAGACGTCTTTGGCCGATTGAAGTTGGGTCATCTTGATCTGCAGGGACAGTTCCTGTGCTCAGATGGTTTTGTCTTCATCCACACCCCTTTCTTCCCTCTAATTCTGATTCCTTAGGCATTCACCCTCTCACCAAGAACAGCCTGGGAAATTCCCAGGAGGAAAAGTCTGTTGGCTTTGCATCCCCTTTGTGTTGCTGCTGGGGTGTGATGTGGAGCTGGGCACAGCGTGTACACTGTGGTGTTCTGCTGTAGGAGAGGGCACAGCTGCAAAGCTACTTTCCAACCAGTTGCTTTTGATATTTATTTCTTTCTTATCCGGCTCCTGAAGTAGGAGAGCATAATTTTATGGCCTTACAGGCTTTTTCCACTGGAAGAAAAATATAAAATATTATCACCAAGGGAAAAAGACAAGAGATTTCATTATCTTTGTCCTTATGTTCCTTGCCAGCAGAAGTGACAGTGAGAGAGACACAGAGAAATGCTTTGAGTACTGAACTGGATGTTTCAGAGAAATATATATTTTTTCAAATAGTTTTGCACAGGATTTTTTTTTTCAGTAAGAAAATAGAAGAGCATTGAAAATTATTTCATCATTTGGGGAAGGATCTATCAAGAAGACTTTACCAATAAAATTAGTGAAATTTTCATCCTAGCTAGAATAATAGCATTTAACTCTTCCAAACAATAACAACAGAAATGCCTGTTCCATTTACAATTTACCAAAAATGAGAAAAATGACACCATTTTGCTCGCTGTGTTTTCTAACGTAGAATTGCATCACTTCATTTAGTGAGACATACAATAAGACAGGTTAGTATGACTAGAGTAAAACCTGGACCTTTAAGGATAATTGTTCCAGCATCTTTAGAGTTAACCATCTGCATTCCCTAAAGGCTCTTCTCACAAATGTTATACCCTGTGCATCAGATGTGACCAGCCAAAGAGCTCCTTATCGATCCAGAAGCCTCATTACACCTTGTACAATGTGAACTTACCATCACTGGTCATGCCATTAGTGTAATTTTCTTATTTCATTAGTGATAATGCCATTTTACATTACAGTATATTGGCTCACTTATAAAGTAATAAAGATTTGCAATCCAGAGACGTATTTGTTAACTTCAGAGCATGCCTCTGAACGTGTCCTTGGTCCTGCTAACCACCAGGATGTGTCCTGGGCAGCAATACTGAAGACTTTGTGGTTCTGAGGGTGGCAGCCCTCCTACACTGATGGAGTAATGCAATTTAAATGAGTGTAAGGCACTGATGTCCGTGACTGGCTTCCTGGAGGTTAGGTGAGGCAACTACATCTCTGACTTTTGGATCCTAAAAGGCAGTTTATTTCTCATTAATATGACAATAACTATAACCAGACCCACTGAAGAAGCAATTTTGCTCCCAGCATCATGGTCTGCTATCAGGATCTGACCTTTCACGGTGTGATGGTTCCATTTATTTCCAAGCAAACAAATGGCTTCTAAGCAGGATGCAAACACTGGTGGATGAAACACCAAACAGGTAATGTATGTGAGTATCTTCCAGGGATTTCCTCTTCTCCTTCCTTTCACTCACTGACTAGTAGAGCAAAAATGTAAATTCCTGTGGAGACCAGCAAAATTCATCATGTGCTTGGGTTCAGAAAGATTGACTTGAGGCTGCACCTGAGGTGCTTCATTGCAGGGCAGCCGAACTGATGGCTGGATCCCAAGTATTAGTTACCCTTAGCAAGCACGGTCCGTTCTCAGTCAAGTAGAGGCTGTCAGGTATTTTCTACTCCTCCACGGCTTCCTTGTTTGTGTCCTACCAGTGGGTGCAGCTAGGAAGCAAGTTCTGGGATGGCTTCATCTCTCATACCTTGCTCTCTAAGCTTTTGATCAATGAGCAGAACATCCTCTCACAGGACATGCTTCTGCAATGACAGGAGGGTTCTCTCTCACCAGAGACCTGCAGCACTTGGGCTTTGAATCTCAAAGCTCACTCAGGTTTGGCACTGGAATTGTTAACTATGTGAATACATCAATTGTAGTTTCATAGATTTGATTCACACTTAAGCATTTTAACACTGGACAAGCTGATCAGAGTTTTCTAGCCAAGCAAAAAGCTAAAGTATTGGGAGATTAGACTGGAAAACTGTTCAGAAGAAAAGCAGAAATCTAGGATGATAACAGAAAACATGTGCTTTCACTCTCTTATTCTTGCTTTCAGTTATGAAAGTACCTCATAGCCTTTCCCTACCATAGATGAGAAGTGACTTTTCTTAACTCAGAGAAAAGAAATTTCCAAGTGGACAAAGCATGAGTTCTCTCCTGAAATTACACAAAAAATTATTCACACTTTAAGTAGTCCACGTGGTCTCTATTTTTATTTCTACTAACTAGTTAGTATTAATGGAGTATGCTGCCTTAGCCTTTTGATTTATTCTTAAACTTCATGACAATATGAATAAAATAACATTTCAGATTACTTATTTCTGGCCAGTCCTTGGAAATACACTGACACTAGTGTGTTGTTTTCTTTCACTGGGCTTTTGTTCCTCAAGGAAGACCTTTAAAACCACAGTTAGTAGGCTGGGGTATCTCAGTTTGCCAGCTTGGTCAGTCTCAGGCATCTGGCATAGCATACCAGAGTTGCAAGAATTGCCACCTCCAGTGTCAGCACTGAACTGTGTCTTGTCCAATGTCCAACAGTGCTAAAACCAGGTCTTTTGGAAAAAAAAATAAGTAGGTTCAACATATATAATTAGTAAATGATGCTCAGTGATGACATCTGAATCTGGAACGGGGTTTAGTAGTTGAATAACATTTGAAAGATGCTTTTCATCCAAGTAGAACTATGAATCATTTCTATTGTCACTGAAACATTGACTTTTACTGTTTTCTCTTAATACTCTTGCCATTGTGATAGACAAGTACAAATTTGTACATAAAAAAAAGAAATTGAGAGGCTCAGAAATGGGAAGGATTTTATTAAAATTAATATCTAATAAATTCTTTTAACACACTAATAACTTGAACAAGGATGACTTGGGACTTACCTCTTGCAACAGTGTTCAAAAAGAATTTTAAGCCATTTCATGGCAATTTAACTTCTCAAAATCAATGAGCCTCATTGTCCTACTGTAAGGCTGTAGGTGCTGGTGATGAATATCCCTTAACAGTTGGTAGTACAGGTCTCTAAATGTAAACAGATGCTTTTCTTTCATAGCAGATGGAAGCAGTAAGCTCACATTCTAACTTCTTGACTCCACAACACAAGTGAAGAAACATGACCATGCAAAGTATTTGCACTGAAACATAAAATAAGAAACCTGAACATCTAAATCTTTTTGCTTATCTAAAACTGCCACCTTATCATGTTCTTGTCATTCAAAGAAATTGTCTTCACTGAGAAAACACATGGGATAAACACTAGAAATCATCATGCTTTTGACAGGTATAGACAAACACACAAAATGGTCTCAGTTCTGCACTGTTTATCATTCAATTCTGTAAGTCTAGACAGTATCAGAGCACTACCAAACACACTGCCAGAAATAATCTCACATAGTCAAAGTGATGGATTAGCAAATTTCATCACTTTTTTCTCAGGCTGAGATTTTATGAATTGTGCATTGTGGGTTGTGTTTTGGTATTATGAAAGATGGACTTGATAAATGACTTGTTTGGGTGCATTTAATTTTTCGCTATAGTTCTACCTGAAACATCAATGGTTTCTTTAGAGTACATGTGAAGATAGCACTGTTGAGGGTAAATAACAGTATGATATAAATGCAAAGTGTCTAGTGGGGGAGGGGGGAGCGAACAGCTGCTCCTTTCAAGATCAATCTCAGGTATCAAGAGTGTGAATTACTACTTGCTAATCTCCTCAGTCATGCCCTGAGACTGTAAAACCAAAGACTTTATTGCAGAATTACTCCTAGAGAACCATCTAATAATTATTTGATCTTTGAAATGGATACAAACTCACCATATCCTTGGGAGCAGCAGGTAAAGGTCACACACTGAAATTGCTACTGGTACAAACAACCAGACAGGCTGGCTATTGCTGTCTCAAAGATATTGGTAATGACAACTCAAATCTTACTGAACCATCAAAGCAGGGTGAAATGTACTGGCTAGAATCTGATCAGGAACATATTGCAAGTAACCCTGATTGAATGATTACAGATATTACAAGAGGATGTCATTATTCTGCAAGTACTTCTCTAAAATACTTTGCTGCATCTTTGCCTGTAGGATTCCACCATGTTCAAAGGAAAGAGCAAGGTTTCCACAGAAAATTATTCAAATAAAGAACTTTCCTTTAATTCTTTGAACATGCCTCTGAAGAGCACTTCCCTCTGCAGAAGAGAGTGGTGAATCATGAATATTTTGTACAGAGTTCTGCAAAGGTGTTGTACTGATGCATACACACGCCAAAGAGCAGCTTTGTGAGTCCACACCCGGGCTCTCTGCTGCAAATTTCTCTCTGGGTCTTGCATAAAGCTTTCCAGATAAGGCAAAACTGCATTTTGCTATTGTAGGGCTGATAGTTCAGACCTGTCCAGAAGAGCCCAGCTTGCTCTTCCCATTGCCCCTTCAGGAACCTGGCACGGCTGAGGGGACTGAGACTGGGAGGTGCCATCCCAAATTTCACACACTGTATAGATGCTGCTGTTTCAGGCACTCTCATATGCATTCCCAGACTGGTGTGTCCATCTCCTGACATGCCTGATGGGGACAGGGAGATTGTGCTGCTCAGCTTTGCCAGTCCTCTTTGACAGAATGCTTTCCTTGATAATGTGTGGAGCAGAGCTGTGCCCTTCTGTTTTATAAAAATCCATCCAAAGAAAATGAAAGAAATATTCCAATAGATTACAAGGGCTACGGCTGAAATTCCCTGGCTAGTGATGAACACACCTTCCTTTGCAGATTTTCTGTTGTTTGGAAGAGGATATTACTGGGAGAAAAGGATACGCCTAACTGAAAACTCATTATGGTAATTTTTTCTCATTAAGTCTTTCCTCTGAGATTTGATAAATAGAAACTATAGCCACCTTAAAAAAGAAAAGAAAAAATAAAACAAGAGACAGTAGAAGATAAAATAATAACACAAAGCACATGCAGGAAACATGTCAGAAGAATCTGATGTCCTGCTGCAGGGATGCTGGCTCTGTTTGGAGTGATGCAGTACGTGAGTGGGAAGTTTGCTTCTGTGTATCTCTGTCTTTAGAAGAATAACCTAATATCTGTGTAAATAAGAAAAAGAGGGCACAGTGGAAAGGGCAAAGTGGGGCAAGACAACTAAAACAAAGGGCCAGATGATAAAGCAATCATTAGCTCATACCTGAAGGAGATCTGTGGCAGTGCTCTGTTCCTGAACAGAAAATACACTGTGAGTCTATTCTTATTGTCTGAGGTTTCCAAAGGGTACCTGAGCAAACAACCACGAGTAGTTCAACATCCTAATTATAGCCTGCTCACCCTCCATTCTCGAAGTGTTGCTGAGTTCTCTGGCACAACAGCTGTTTGAATGTACTTCCCAGAAGTCTTGGGCTCCCTGCCATGGTAACACACTTGATTTATGTCAGATTTTTACCAGAGGATCTAGGGGAGACTTGACCGTGCAGCTGATGAAGATTTTTTCCTTCAGACCTGGGAGCCAAGAGCCGCCCTTGTCCTGTTTATGCCCGTAGGTGTCCAGAACAAAGGTCCTGGAGTCATCTGCTCCCTTGAGTGCTCCCTGGCGAAGTGAAATCTGCCTCCATATGAAGAACTTTTTCTACCTCTTGCTATCTCACTTGACAAAGTACGAGACTTGTTAAAAAGGACCCCTTTTTTTCACAGGTTATTGGAAGGTTAAAGCTTCTAAGCACAAGCCACCTTTTTTTTTCTTTTAATTATTTAAAGAAAGAAGTGAAAACATGGGACCAAAACACCTCACGGCTCCCCAGGGTGCAAACCCCTGGCCTCAGTCCATGCAGGGAAGGAGACTGAATCCCTCCACACTGGCAGCAGGGGGATTAAGAACAGTGAGTCTTGGCCCTCTGTACAGAGCAGGCCCCATGCTCTCTGCATACCACAGAGCCAACCTACTGAAAAGGTTTACAGCTGGGATGAAGCTGTCCAGGCAGGCTTTCTCCTTTTTGTATATGGAGTATCCCTTAATTTCCACGGTGTCAAGATTATTTGTTTCTCAGAGACACAGAAACAGGCAAATCACATAACTTGAAATTTTATTGGTTGAAAGGCCCAGAGTAGGATGGTAGCTGATTATAATTCCTTTTATCTTCTGAGAAGGCTCTACAATCATTAACTGAGCTTCATAAATAAGAGCTGATCATTATTTGCCAGTAAATAAAATTGATTTTAAAGTTGTGGCTATGAAGATTCTAGTGACCATAGCTTATTTATGAGTAGAACATGGGCTAAATGCTTTACTGCAAAGGATATGCATAGAATAAGTATCTAAAATGTGAATGAACTGTGATTGTAAAGAACTATCAACCTCAAGGCTAAGTGCTCTTCTGAGTTAAGCACTGTTCAAGTGTTTGCTTCTACACTACACAAGTGTAGGTGAGAACTGCAGTGATGATGCAAGAATAAGAAAAAATTTCTAGATAGTGGTAGCATAGTTGAGCTCAAAAGTAAGAACTGGTCATGTTATAAAGCAAAAGCCAAGAGAAAAGGAGCTTTAGACTTATGTTTTCTCTCAGAAATGGACACCACTAATATCTGCAGCAGAAAACACAACATAAGAGGGTTGGTGGCCAGATTCCTAAAAGTCACAACTAACTTTGGGTGTGTACTTTGAGAATATTGGACAGCTTGATTTGTAGAAAGGAAATAGTAAATGCCAGCTCAAAAGTCAAACCCAAGATAAACTATCCAAACCTGGAAAAGTATCCAGTAAAATTACAGCACAGCTGGCGACAATCTGTCCCAGCATATGGAAGATGTCCAATACCTTTATCTCCAATCCCACCCAAATAACCTGCTCCTTGGTATAGTATAAATATGGACTTTTCCACAAAACTGTCACCATGAGATATTCAGTCTGATTAGAGAAAATGCTACTCCTGAGTAATTCATTTCAGTATATTAGATTCTTTTCCTTGGATAAGATCAATAAAACCTTCCCCATCTTTGTCTGCACACAGAGAAGGAAGAAGCTTCTGTCAGAATAAACCTCAATAATTAACTCAGAGCCTTTAATTGAATGCTAAATATATGCATATATTAGAGACACATATTGTTTCTACATCTCTGAATGGTGCTAAAAGTCAACACTGGCACCTCCATCACCAGCAGGTTATGTACAGCACTTCGCTGTGGAAATGGATGTTGAAAGACAGATGAGACCAGCTCATTTACCTGAACATGTACACTTGTGAACAGACTGACAACAAGAAAAAATGACAGTGCTTGAATGAAAACAAGTATGTACTTTTCTTGACTTTCTATAACTTCACAGCTGCTGAAGAGTAGAAAGAATTTGAATCACGTAGGGATTATTCGACATTGTTTTAAATGATGGTAAATTGAATTATTAACAGGGTTTTACATTACCAGCATTGTTTATTGTGATCACTTTTCAAATGCCCTGGAACCACAAGGCATAGCCTGTTGTTGGAGGGAAAGAGACCTACAATCATTGGTCTGTTCCAGTATGGCATCTCCTTTCTTGAATGTGCAAAATGAAACATTAATCTAGGATCATATGGCTGAATAGCCTTAAAATAAAAATCAACAAAGATCAAGTAGTATAATCTGAAGGAGGACAAATGGAATAAAAAATCCATTCACTGTGCAAATTTCACCTAATTTTAACATAGGTCTTGGCTTATTATGTTGAAGAAATTGCTAGAGATGTGAAAAGCTTCAAAATGTTAGGAGAATCTCCCACGGAATGCAATTTAAGGGTGTTAGTGGTTGATCTTCGGCATTTACAGATAATTAATTGTTTCCTCTGACAGATCTATCTTTCTTTAGTGAACTTTTGATCCCAGGAAAATGTTGAAAATATCATTTTGGTGCCTTTCATCACCAGTTGGTCTATATAGAAGTTTATCAGGGCCCTGTGCTCATCCATCCCAGAAATAAACCAGGTAGAAGGCAATTGATAGGTTGACCACTGCATTACTCCAGTAATGTCCCTTGCATTTGTGGAATCACAGGGGATAATCTCTGTGTTTTGTCAGTCTGCCTAAGCCAAGTTTTCTGAATTGACAGGAGACATCACATTATTTTGTGAGTTCTTACAGGTTATATGATGTTTTCTCTGCTTGATCAAGGCTAGTAAAACTCTCCAGAGAACAAATGAGGGTAGGAACAATTTTTCCCATGCCATATATTTTGTCATCAAATTTTTCTTAGCTAGTGAAGGTCAGTGCAGAATAATGATCCCATATTTGGTGGAGAGAGAAAAACGTCCCTTTAGAAGAGAGATTTTCCAGTTTGTCTGAAGATTGCAACTAAACAGTTGTCTAACCAGAGCTAAATTTCATCTAGGAGAAACTAATTAACTTTGCAAAACGGCCACCCAGGTAAGGGCTTAATAAAAACTTTGGCACAAAAGGATTTCCTGTTGGGGTGGACCTGATTTCACTGTGCTGGCTTTTGCATGTCATTTAATTCATGGGATGGTTGGAGCCAGTTGGAGAGAGGCAAAATGTTCTGTTCCTTGATTACCGTGAGGTGGATGACCTCTGTGAGCTACTGATAGTCTGTGGAGTAGGACCAGCCTTAGGGCTGGAACTGAAGTCAAGGCCAGGAATTGTTAACAGTTCTAAAGTGATTTCTTAGTTGAAAAAAAACCTCTTTTGCTGATTTATTCAATCTGATATGCAAGAGAGAAAAATATTTATATCAGAGCTTCAGTCATCCAAATTCTGAGTCATGTGAGTAACAATTTATTCATGTTAATTCAGTGAATGCATCAACTTCAAAGACAATGCTCGTATGACTCCAGATTTGAAGGATCAGGTCTTATTTATGTAATAGCTTGAAGAGTGAGAAAATGAAGAACTGTCTTTTCTAATATTCCCGTTTGTATAATTTATTTACATTTTTTATAAACATTGATTAGCACAGATGTTCCTAATAAGATTTTCACATCTGATCTGAATACATTTTTCTATTATTTTGCCCTTGAGAAGCTAGAAAAGAGGAAAATAATATTCCCCACTCCTCAACTTCCTCTAAAGAAAAAGAGAGGGTTTATTTATTGTATGAACAAAAAGAAAATCTATTTGTGGGTAGATCTTGTGCGTGTTCTTTGGCTGAACTACCTTTTATTCAGAAACAAAGACGTAACTCTAGAAACCAAATCTTAATCAACACATGTGTAGCATTACTTTACCAAGTTATTTTCATTATGTATGAGATGGAATAAATATTAATATTAACCCTGGGCAAGAGACTTTAAAATAATTTCAGAAATCATAGTGTTAGTAGGCACAGTGACAATGAGCTCATTGTCTTGCCTTAAGTATCTTTTAAGAGCCAGCTTAATCAGGAAATGCTAGCAGGCTTTTCCATAAAGAAACAATCCAAGGACCACTAGTGCAGCACTGCAAATTTCTCTCCTACACAGATACTGGCTCACTGAGACAGAGTTCCCTCTAATGAACACATGGCAAAATGGTCAGTGGATCTAGCTTCACTTATGTGCTTACAGATTTAAAAAATAATGAAAACATTTAAAAATAAATTACTTTTACTTCCTCAGCATGACTAACTCATTAATATGAAGAATTTTTTTTTTCCTGTGGACTGTGTTAATCAGAACCAAAGTAAAAAGACTCCAAGGAACTTATCGCTCTTGGGTTTGATTTCTAGAATAGTAGGGAAGTATCTTTTACAGAGTAAAATGTGTTTTCTGTGCCTGAACGTTTATCTGGAATCCAACAAGGCTCACACACTGAATTGCAATTTTGAGCATTTATTTCTGAGGGGCAAAGAGTAAATCATATTATAATGACCACTACTTAGATTATTTGCCTTTTATTGGAAACATATGCTTAATTGCCAAATATCTGATACATGGAAAACAGCCTGAATGGCAGAGATAGGAGAACCTGTTTCAGAACCAGCCTTTATGCAATTTTTTTGCCACTCACTTGGGTAGATGAATATCCAAGATAAGACGAGGTCAGTCATTTCTTAAAAAGATTTTAGGATATTCTGGGCAACTCTCAATGAGTCTTCCAGTTTGGGCATGTTTTAGAGTTCTTCAGAGAGGCATGCTTTGCTTATTGACTTAAAAGAAAATGTAGACATCTGTGTAAAGAATTGAGTTCCTCAGGACAGGAAAACTAAAACATCTTTGCCACTGAGATTAAGTCAAATGCACTGAGAATCAATCAGCAGTTCAGATTTGATCCTTAAGATCGTCAGCTGGGCAAGGGAGCATGTGAGCTCCATGTTCAGCCCTGGTTAAAGATTAATTATTCACTCAAAGTGAAAGGGACAACATTACCAACAGCGAGCATCAGTTCTCCTTCTTCTACACCCACATTACACTGATGTTGGAAATGGGAAAGTGGAAATTGAAGTCTGTATCCACCTTCTGTCTATAACAAGCTGAAATCACTTCAGGATGTAGAAGGAAATGAAGCAGGTTCTCCTACATCCAGGAAAAATGTCCTAACAAGTCATCTGATAGGCAATAATAGGACAGCATCTCCATTGCGCATATCTTATTGATCTGATTGGAGAAGGATAAAAAATATTTGGTGAATTCAGATCGAATATAATTTGTTCATTTCTTCTTGTTCTTTTAGAAATGAGAGGATACATATTTTTATTATAAAAATATAAAGGTATTGTAACATTAGTCCCAGCAAAATCAAGACTTATAATGAAGTAGCAGTTTTCATAGACTACTAGGCAGTAGATTTTAATCTTCTTCAAAACCTAATTATCAAATGAAAATTAACATATCTTTCAGATTACAAGGAATTAATTTAGGTTAATGAGAACTGATGTAGAGTTTAAGCCTGCCAACTCTTTTGTCTGGCACTTTTTATATACTGTAAAAGGGTCTTGCCATCTACTCTGGATTTGCTGAGCAATGGCTTAATAGCAGGTTTAAATGAGTAGTTGTAAATCCCACTGTTTATGTCCATTTTACCAGGCTGGCACTGACTGTGTGGCCATGGGATGACAGTGGCATTAATGGCATTGACATCTATACACAACACAGAGTAGGCATGAGCCTACTGACTTTAGTAAAGAGAAAGATGACTTAATATCTACTTGAACAGGAACATTGATTAAATGTCTGTATTTTTTATTTGAAACCTTATGCTATTTCATCAGCTCAACTCTGATTCACATGCACTAATACGTGAAGTCAAAATTCAGCTTGTTTTAGTTTTAGTGGGACATAACTTATGCAGCAACAGTTTGAAGTTCTAACTCCAAAATCTGGTTATTAGAAGAGCTCACTGAAACAATATATTTTATAGACACCTTTGTACTTAGATTGCTTCAGGAATACACCAGGCTTCCAGGCTTGCTAAATGGAGTGAAAAAAAGTAACTTAGTTATGCAACTGAAGGCAAAGAAAAAATTACATTATCTAATTTTAATCAGATAGAAGAAGCAATAATTAAAATTTGAAAAGGACTCCAGATATAATTTTCTAACTTCAGTGTTAGGGTGTTTTAAAATGTCTCTCTCTTTCTTAAGAAAACACATTATTAAGCTTTCTGACTGTCTTAATATTAGAAGGTAAGATTCACCTTCTGTTCCCATTTGAATGCAATTTTTCATGTTAATAGCCTATTTGGGAAATTTAGTGTCCTGCTTCCCAAGAAGAACTTGGAATCAAGAACAAAAGTCTCTGTATATTAAATACTAGAGAAAATGTGAACGACATAGAATTTCGTGAGTATTTCTCCAACTTATTATATTAAGAAGGTGAGCTCATGCTCAAAGAAACAACTGTGGTGTCTGTCTTTGCAAAATGATGTTGTTTCCAGAAGCTCTGGCCTAAAGGAGACCTGTTAGGAAATAGGGATGGAGGAATTAACTCCTAACCACTGAGAAATACATAGAGCTTGCTGTTGAGTCTGAAGCTGGAGAGTGAGACATGAGGATAGCCTAGTACCAGTGTACTTTACTGTTTGTTTGATACTCCAAATGGCACAAGAGCTTTTGTTTCTCACAGGGAAAGCCTGCTACAGATCCACTACAGTCTAACAGAAAAAACTGAGCAAGATAAATGTGACAATTATTTAGAACTATGCAGTCAGATGAGGAATAGGGAAATCTTTGTCCAGGCTCAAGATTTTCCCATTTTCCACGCATACAGCTTCATTTCTTTTCTTTTAAAGTTCTTACACCAAAACCTGAAGTCCAACTACAATAGTGGAAACAAAATGTTTAGCAATTATTTTAAATTTCACTTACTACATATGGTGGTAGACCAGTTTATCTTTATGATTGAGGGACAACCACAAAATTCACAAGTGGTGAAGTGCAGAGAAACCATCAGTGCCAATTACACAAGGCTGTATCCCTTGAGTGAAAATAAATTGGTTATTCTGACCTCCCCACACTGCCTGTTTGATTTATATGGATTCATACCTCTCTTTATATTTATTATAATAGTTCAGTACTTTCAATTACCAGTGCTAGCTACTGTCCTTGTGTTGGCATCTAAAATAATTTTGTATCTAACTGATAAAGCATTGACAGGAGAGATTTACAGTATTAATAATAATAAGTATTTGTGCATAGTGTTATAACTATTTTGCTCTAAAAATCTCAAAGCACTTTATAAATGATTAAACTCTATAATTGGGTCCTCTGTGAGGTAGCAAAATTTATCTCACACTACTTTACACTGCAAGATTAACAAACAGCATTTCATCCTAGCTAGTATAAGGATCTCAGATAAAAGGAGGAAGCGGATGGACCCTGAGATCTAACTGCTGTAAGAAGACTGATATGGATTTATGGTTAGAGATGTTTAAGATCTTAGGTCATGACAAAATTCAAGTGACTTTCGTAAGATGGTACTGTGACTCCAACCACTGCAGAAAAATTAGAAAGAAGAGGATATGTATTTTTAATATAAGAATACAAAAGTATTATTACACTTTCCAGTAAAAGGCAATCATAACCTGCCAATTCTCTAGAGAGAGATGCAAGAAGATGATAATGAATCACAGGACTCAAGGAAGATCTCCTTCAGCCTCTACCTCAACAATCAGGAAAGAAAGATGAATAGAAGTTGAAATACCATATGTGTGTCTTTCTTCTTCTCAAAGAAAATCCAGGGTTGTTTCATTAAAATACTTCACAAAGCATAAGCCACAGTGGAAATTTTTTAAAGCACAGTAATTTTGAAGGTCTCAGTTTTGGGACAGTTCAGTTTCCTGCTGATCTCTGAAAAGATCCTTGAAAATATCACAAATTTGAATTTAAGACTGATACTTGCTACAGTGTATGTGTCTACAAATCCTTTCTGTCACTGAGAAGGCAATACCAACTTTCTCACCAGTGCAAACATTCAGCTGCACCCAGAGCTGCTTGCGGAAATGCCTGCTGATCCAGGTCAAAATTGTTCAGCCTTTCAGGTGATGGAGATTCAGCGTTGGAGAACATTCCATGACACTTGATAGTTTACCAGTACACATGAAAGCCCTAATACTGAGGAAAACTGAATTAGGTCTCTTTTCTGAGTTAACCTGGTGAATTCACTATGCTGTGTATTGTGCATGGACTTATTGTGATACACTTACACATTCTCCACAGGACAGCAGCTAGGTAGATTCAAAGCAAAAATGGTCTTAGGAAAATACTTGGCAAAAAATTAAATTAAATATTATTTGACCATAAAGATAACGCTATTACAGATTTTGAGCAAATTTGCCTTCAAAAGAGTAAGATGAAGTTTTCTGAATAACACTGGCTTTGGTTTGGATTTTATTTTGTCAGCATGAACGTCTTGTAAATTAGCATCAAGAGAAACAAGAAAAAACCATTTTGTATAATTGGAATATGTGCCCTTAAGTGAGTTACTTTTACAGCTTCAGTCTCACAGGACACAGTGAACAGAGATGCAGAAGAGATAGGATTAAGCTGTTTAAGGGGCATTAAAGATTAAAAAAGCCCCATGGCAAAATAGTATTTGGATACAATCTGTTTTCCATGTGAGTTTGAACATGAAGAGTCCCAAAGAGAAGCTGTGTGGCCAGTGCATTGTTTGAAGCGTCTCTTGTCATCAGTGAGGTTACACTGAGTAAGGCACTTTTCTTAGCCAGACATCCTTGCATAGAAAATACAGCTGTGAAAACTTGCAACAGGCCTTAAAACAGGTAGGTGGGAAAATGGCTTAAGTGAGCAGTTGGTGCACTGATATATGTTCTTGTCTTCCCGATGTCAGTGGGGTTTTTGCCATTGATCTCAGTGATGCCAGGAGTTGTCTCATCTTAATTTGTTTTCTAATCTTTATCTACAATTTCCATTAGGCTGGCTGCAGTTCAGGAAAATTACTGAACCAGTGGATGGTTTCTCATATTTTTGCCTTCCTAATTGATCTCAGTAAGTCCGTTCTTAGTGAAAAACTATTGCAACCACTTCAGTGCAGAGCAATACTTATAACTAAAGCATATTTGTAAGAGAGAGAAGTATTCCAACTAGGACACAATCTTCTTTTTTCAGAACAAACCTTTACACCTTCTGTCCATGCTTTCCCTTAAGGTTTATTCCCATTATATTAGTCCCTGGTCTCACACTCCTGACTGAGAATGCTGTTTTTCTTTAGAAAAAAAAAAATTTAAAAATCAAGTTCTCTTTAGAGTTGGGTCTCTTTATAAAGGTTTGGCTGAACTTTGCAAACTTTACCGAAGGGGGAACCCTTTCCCACAATCCATTTCAAGACCAACCCCTTTGATGTCACAGCTGGCTCAAGTAAACTCATTTCCTCCTTCCCTAATGTGTGTCTGATGCAATTTTGGCAAACCATCTCTCCCTGCTGTTACTGCTGCCTGTTTTGAAAGGAGGCCAAGTGCAATGTTTAATGTGAATGTTTGGTTTGGCCTAATCATCTGTGCTTTGTTTCACTGGTACTCCGCATTATATATTTATATACCCAGATCTATCTATAGAGAACTATAGGCATTTCTTTCCCTCTCTTCTCCTTTGCAAATAATTCACACCACATGTTTTCATTTTATTCCTTTGTGGTCTACTCCACCCAGTTCCTAAATCAGTAAATCATCTTCATGCTTCTTCCCACACTGAATGAAAGTAAGTTCTCAATTACAGAGACAGAATTGATTTTTCAAGCCTTTGTGGTAGATGTTGATTAGTTTTCTGGTGAAACTTGAAAGTGCTTGAAAACAGTAGAGAAGGTTTTGGAAACACAGGATTTGCCCAATATTATAATACTGCTTTAATGTCAATGACAATTTGAAGATGTGAGAGGCATGTTGGGAACAGCTTGTGAAGGAAACGTCATGGCACATCAAAATTGTGGGGATCATTTTCTTTCCCTGACAGGAAGATATTGATAGCAGGGGGAACTCACCCACTCCAAGAAATGAACCGAACAGCCCCAGAATAGGAGATGTGAGCCTGCAAAGCAATGTGTGTTGAGGGTCATCTGTGGGATTCCCACATTTGTGGCCTCCTGTAAAACCTCTTTGACTCAACACATTTATTCAGATTTGTTTCAAGGATTAAATTTGACTTTAAAGTTAAACCTGTATTAGTAAATCAAACAGTGTCAGGAGACCTTCCTGTGCCCTGGGGCTTCATTCCTTATATTGTTGCATTGTTACAATGGCCCTTGGCATTGCTTTGGCCCAAGTCAACCCAGGCTCTCCTAAACAATTCTGTGTATTGTTCAGGGAACAGGAGGGCCAAAGGCCGTTCACATTAAACAAAAAGAATACAACCTTCACTGTTTTAAAAGATAAGGGTTAGTAAGACAATCTTTCATGTTGCTCAATATCTGTGCCAGGGAAGGTGCCGGGAAAGGTGTGCCAGAGAAGGTGTTGGGAAATAGTGAATTTCTCAACACAGTCATAGCCTAAGAGGAATTTTTTTACAGTATCTGGCATTAAACACCTTCTTTACAGCTTAAATGCAGGAATGAAAGTTTCCCTCTGAATGTAGTTCAGAGCAATATATCCTCTGTCTCTTCCTCTCCTCTGAAAGTAACTCCAGAGTATTTGAGGTAGGTTGCACTGAATCACCAAATCTATTCTGGAGCACCGTCCTCCTCTCCACTGACTATAGAGAAGGAACAGGCTCCAGTTCTCAGCCATTGTTAGGGACCGTGTGATTTTGCCAGAAGACCTACTCGAGGAGGATTAGGATAAGGCTGTCTATGGCTCAAGACTCCATTTTCCCCTAATAGAAATTGTGACAAATAGGTGGAAGCCTCATGGTGGGAAGCCTCATGGTTAATGGTTCCCACAGCTGCAATGTGTAAATACATTCCATTCTCATTAGAGGGGGCCATGCCCGGGCCCCCTGCATACATAGGGCCGGCAGGCCCAGAGTGCAGGGCTTTGCTCTCCTGCACCGACACGGGGAACCTCGCTGTGTTCCAGCTCTGAGAATAAACCTCTTTACCCATGCAGACTGTGGCCAGCCTCTGTTTAACCTGTGCTTACCTTGGAATCATACAGACAGTAACTTTGGGATCTAAAAGGTGTGCTCTATTTGAACTCTTTGGCAAAACAATACTGAGAGAGAAACTAGGGATGTTCCTGAATATGGATAAATAACATTATTATAAACCAGTGTTGCAGGTTGACCTTGGAGAGTTACCAGATGCCCAACCAGCTACACTCTCAACATGGTGGGGGACAAAAAGGATGGAAAAGCTCCTTCATCAAGATAAAGACAGGGATATCACCTACTAGTTACCATTACAGACAAAACAGACTTGATTTGGGGAAAATTAATCATTGCCAAATAAAATAGGTTTGGATAGTGAGAAATAAATAAACAAAATAGTCCATACCTTCTCCCCAAACTTCATCTCCTTTCCCATCTTCCCCCCTTCACTCCTGACTTGCCTCCCCCTGGGGTGCAGAGGTGGGGAAGGGGCTGTGGTCATTCCCTCCTAGCCCCTTTCAGCCACTCCCTCCAGCCCCCATGTCCAGTTACCAGTGCCTGGGCACACAAACTGGATAAAACCATTCACTCAAGAAAAGGTGTTGTTAATGCAGGAAGGGGAAGAGAGCCTTTTACACTCCTACACTGCAACTTGCTTTTTTTCTGGAAGTCAAGTCAGACTTGACCACAAATCCGAGCAAATCTCAGTGCCCCACACAACTGAACACCCTGACCAAGTGCCTGCCCTGATTTCAGGGAAATGGGAAGGACTTACAAAGTTCAGGTCATATACAAGAGTCTATCAATATTTCCAGCCTTTGATACAAAGACCGTGAACTAGAGCCCTTCATTTAGTAGTTCAGTTTGAATTCTCCTAGTCTTCCTTTTCTAAAATGGGCACCTTTGAGAAAATAATGACCCCAGTAATGCATTATAGCATGCATGCAGACCACAGTCCCAAGCTCTTCTAAATAACAGGAGAGAAAGGAGTGAAAAAAGAAGGTGAGAGTCTCAGGGAGTTGACAGAAACTAATTCCAAGATTAGATGGTCAGTGTGTTTACGTGGTGCCAGCTGTTTTTCTCAAAATAAAACAAAAAATCACAGATCCCCAAACACCAAAGAACTGTGACAGAGCAAGGCACTACTGATTAATCTCTGCTGATCCAGCTAAATCCATTTTCTGTTATCTTTACTCTATTGTCTGTTTACGCTCGTATACACTCACCATCTTCAGTCAACATCAGGAGGGGATTAGTGTGGGAGGAAATGTGAACCCAGAGTGAGGTCCTCAGCTATGAATGAAGAACATCAGTGCATAAGTGTACCCAGAGCAGGAGGAACAAAGAGTCCCAAAGCAATAGTGGAGTAATAGTCACTTTTATTTGTCTAATTGCATCCAACTGATTATTTTTGATGATTCAGTCCTGCCTGTTTGTCACTTAATTTTTATCAATTATATTAGAATGTAAAGAGACATAATCAATTTTTTCACTAGACTTTACAGGAAAAAACATTTTAATAGAACTCACAGCATTTAAATGGACAATATCAGTTTTGGTAATTTGAAGTAGAAAAAATTATTAAAGAGAATTGGGTTTTTCATTTTAATAAGATGACTGTTTCTTTCTGATCTGTGCACAGAGTATACTTAATATGTTTTAAATAATTTCAATTTTATTCTGACATTAGGACACCAACTGCAATGTAAGATAGCTATTTTCTTATACTGAAGGTTGAGATTTTAATAGATGAATAATACCAAAGGAAAAAGGTTTCCTGAATTAGTTTCTTGGCATCTATTTGCAGCTGTATTTTAGATTTCAGCTTTAAGTCAGGAAAAAATATAGAATTTTGGAATTGACTGCAGAATAGACATTTCTGGTTTTGACTAGGCATACCGGGAAACAGTTTGAAACAGGAATTGTTAATTTATAGCAGATATGCTTAGCACACAGTGACTGCAGTCATGCTGATCACTAGGAGTTATTTCAATGGATATAGATCAAACAAGAATTTATGAATTGGGAAAATGTTCAGAAGATACGATACCTGACAATTTTAATTACCCGCTGTAGTACTTGTATTTCCTATAAGTCAGTGACTATGTCATCTTTATTGCCTATTGAGCGTGAGGCATTTTAAAGCAACTTGCAGAAAGCAAAGCATATATGACTTTGTGATGATGTTACCTACATTTGTGAGATTGGAATCAGACCTAGGTTTGTGAAACAGAAGTCAGTGCACAAATGTGGTCTCCTTATAGTGTGAGGAAGAAAATTAGTAATGTCATTATTGTGCTGAAATCAGTCTTATTATTGTTCATAGACACTCATCACAGCCTGTGAAACAGAATTAAAGTTGATATGTGTTTGAAAGAATTTACAGTTTTCTAAGGAATTATATTATAGATACAAGTATAAGCTGTGCAAATTAAAAAAGAAAAAAAAGGAAATCTAGAAACATTCAAAAGTGGTGATGCCATGTGTTCTTCAAAGAACTTGAGCCCTACGATCAAACAGAGGGAAGCAGAAGTGGCATCAAAGTTCCTGAGACTAAGTACAAATGTGATGGAAGAAAAGTCAGAAAAAAATAAGAGCAAAGACCAAAATTAGATCCAATGTTAAAAGAACACAGCACAATATTTCATAGTGCATTTTTGTCAGAGGATGGAATAAAGTTGGCGTAATATTTCACAGAGAGGGAAGGTGATTGACAGGTGTAGCTGAGAGGACTTAAGCCCTCTTCTCCTAAATTCTCATAATGACACAGGATGAATTTGCTGGGCTGACTTATTTGTGAATTGGGTACCTCTTACCCACACCTTAAGAAAATTCTTCCTAGCATACTCAGGTGGCTGGTCAAAGAAATTTCCGAGGAGATGTCAAGAAAGTTGAAAACAATTTTGTATTGTTTTTGTGAAGAATTAATAATACTTTAGACCTAACCACTTTCCTCTTACATCATGAAAGAAATAAATTATTGTTGTTGCCCAGTGAGCATTGTGCAAAAAGTAACTGTCTTAAATCACAGAGGGGGTGATTTAGGTTTGGCAATACAAAAAGACTTATACAGGGAAGTTGAGTTCTGGAATAGCTTGCCTAGGGAAATTTTGAAGTTTGCACCACAAGGAAGTTTTAAAGAATACGTGAGATAAATATCATGAGGTATTCAGAAACAGTTAAGTTGGCATTTGGAATACACCTGGCTGCATAATTTGTAATAATTCATCATCTTTACACTTGGTCAAAACATTTTACTCTGTGTACTGCTGGGGAACTCTCAGGATACAAATCTGCTCTATCTTTTCTAAAATAAGTAATTGTATACTTTTGTATAGAAATAGAATGGCAGAAATTTGCCAGAATATTGCTATTTACACACACAAACACACACACACACACATGTGTATATATCTGTGTTTCCATAGCTATGGAAATAGAAACATACTTTCTATATTAGTAATATATTTACATGGAAACGGCAGATGCTTTAGCCTACAGGAGGAATGTTTAGTATGGCTTTCATGATGTACATGGATATACCAGGGACTGCTAGTAACTCAGTTATTGAACTTAAACAGCTTGGTTTATTTCAGCTATCAGGCACAGATTCCCTAGTTTCATCATCTTCCTTTACGATTTACCTAAAGACAAGGTGATTATTTTGAAAATAGCACTCTACAAAATTTTCTTTTTCTTCAAACCTTCTGTAAGATGAAAACTCCCACCTTTTACAGTGACTGAAGCCCTACTGTGCACAGAAGCTGAACACATGAAAATCTCCAGTAGCAGCAGAAGATTCACAATTGTGTTGAACAGAGGACATAATAATTTTGTAGCTTTGTTACAGGTGGATAAATTGATTTGGAAAAACTAGAACTAATCTGAATTTTCATCTCTTTAAATTGGAATCAGATTGAGTCTGTCACTAACAAATTCTAGTAAATGTCAGGCTTTTCATTCACCAAAACTTTGGATCATCTGGGTAGAATTAGCATCATGTCTGAGCGCCACCTGGTATTACTGCAAGGTAATAAGGGAGTTGCAAAATTCTGACAGAAAATAAATGTTGATACTAAAAGACATTGGAGTAAAATTATAAAGGGAAAACCTGAATTATGACTTAGGTAAAAAAAAATATGATCTAGGCAGGTTGTAGCCACTAACTTCAGAAAATCCACCTCCAAATATGCCAGTCCACTACGGCTGCTACAGCTGTGATGGAGCAGTGTCCAGCTCTGAGCCAGCTGAGCACTAGAACGTCAAAACACGGTCCTCCCTGTGAACACACATATCTGCCTCCACTCTCTTGTCCTTCAGGTGGGAGAGCTGGATCCAAAGGTGTCTTTGGAGATGACCACCAGGAGGTCTTGTCAGCACAGTTTACAACCTGCCTGTGCTCTTCACTCCACAAGAATTCCTGCAGACCCACCCACTGCTCAGCTTTCTGACATCACTGCCATGCTGCAGTACACTATATAGATGTTTACTGTATTTTCCAAGCTATAGCCCAGATTCTGCCAATATCTGGCTGCATGTCTTGAGGAAACTGAGCCTCTCCATATCTATTCCTTTATCTTTAGCAAATAAAAGTACAGAAAGAACTCACCCACTTCACATCACTGTTGTGAAACTGAAGTCATTGTTGCATTGTGACTTTGAAGAGGTAAATGGTAAGCATTATTATTTGATCATCACTCTTGAGCTACAAAAAAAAAAAAAAAAAGGGAAAAAAAGAAAGAAACCAACCTTTCTGCAGTCAGGTTGCTCCAAAGAAGAGATAAATGCTGTGATGAAAGAAAGGCCTTGAGCACAGATGTGAAATGACTCTTGAAACCTGTGTGATGTCCCCACCTGCACATCTCTCTCCACCTGCTCAGCAGCCCCTGCTGTCACTGAACAGAACACATTTGGCTTTTCTGCCAGTGCAACAAAGGGAAACAGTGTACACTAAATATTCTCAACCCCTCCTCTACATCTGTCCTTACTGTCTCTGATATATGGACTATGTGAGCACCTCTGAGAACATTTTTCTTACCTCCTGATTAGGTGGTGTAAGAAATGCTATGGAAAACATCACCTCGTGGGAATTTGTGAGTCTTCTTGATACATGCAAAGGGGGCAGCAACACCAACGTTTAGATAATCACTGTGAAAGCAAAATGAATCTCTACTCATTTTCAGCAGGATTTGAACAAAATAGAAAGCAAATCTCCTGCAAGCTTTTTACCTGTTAAGTAATCACTTATATCACTGCTGCTTTGGTCAGACATACTGAGTTGTGAGTTCGTTTTAATCCATCAGTATTAAGAAAGTAGTGACCAAATAAACAGATAGCTAGCCATAACCATGCACATGTTCCCCAGGGAGTACACCTGCTCGGGCTGAGATTGACAAGTACTACAAATACTTTGATATTTTGGCCAACTCTAAGTCACAGTGAGGGGCCTATAGCCTCTCTTTGGCCATGTACTTCAGAAAGAGGACTATCTTTTGTCACATCTATGGTGCATTGTTTTGTACTAACAGTGTGGGAATACGTCACTAGGAGCAGGGAAACAGATCTATGGAAAAGCATTAATGCTGCCTGAGCTCCTGTACTGTTAAACCATGACCTCAGCCCTCTCCCACTTATGAGGCTGTAGCTTGATAGTTCTCCATCACCACAGAGCCCTTTAAGGTAGACAAGACAGGACTTTAATTGGTGAGACAAAACAGTTGTGTTTTCTCATGTCCTGTGATGAAGTGGTAGGAAGACTAGAACAAAATTACACAAGTTTTTCTTCCTTTACAAGTCAAAATTTATAAGGGTTCAGCAATGAAATAAAGAAATCGGTCTTCACCTATTTGTTTAGGAGATAAGAGGTTAAGGTTCTTTCTAGTATTTGTAACTGTAAGATTAACTCAGCAATCTGATTTCTTTTCTGGCTCCTACTTCCCATGCCTACCTCTTCTTGTACATGGGAGAAGTCAATAGAACTTCTCTAATTGAAATCAGCCTACTGACTGAGTCTGCCCATGGATACAGAAGCTGGACTGTAATAATCTGTTCTACAGAGAATTAATCTCCTGGGAGTGAGGCAGACCTAATTACCAACCCCAGTAAAAAGTCTGGATTTACTATTGCTGTTTGTGGGCCCAGCTGGAGAAAAAGGGCCAGCACACCACTTAACTAATCTCTTCCTGAAATGTTTGAAACATGCCGAATACTGCATCTTGTGCAATTGGTTATAGCAGCTCCAGTAACGGGGTAGAGGCTCTCTTTCAACCACACTTAACATTAAAATAATCTGGGCCTTGCATCTGGCTCAGGGCAAAGGCCTGAAAGTCTCTAGAACTTATGAGTAACCCCAGCCAAACAAATGGCATTTAGACCATGTGTTTCACAATTACAAGTCAGCATTTATGCCAACAACAGCTATTTTGCTAGAAAGAAGAGTCTCTGCCACTGGCAAAGTGAGCTCATAAATATTTCCCTTGCATGAATGTTGTATCAGCATATCTTTTCAGCTTTGGTCAAGTCATGTATCCCACAGGATAAAACATGAGGAGGCTACAGCCAGCACATGGTTAGCTGGGTTATTTTCCATGAAAGGCTCACTTTTTCCTGAATTTTCTTCCATATTTGTCCCGTATACACTGCTGAGCACTGTGAATGTTAATTGATAACGTTAAAAAAGAGTTTATACTTAGCTTGCTAAGTGTAAAATGAGAAGTCAAATGCAAAAGCCAGTTAATGGCAGGCACTCCAGGAAATAAAACTAACAGCTCTTGTATGAGGTACCCCACTTCTTTTAGAAAGTATTTTCTTTACACAGAGAACCTAAATTTGAACTTTAGAAGAAGCTGTCATAAACCCAATGCCTTTTAATGGTGTAGTAATGGTACAGATGATATCAAATGTCTCATACATTATAATGTATAATTCTTCATGCAAATATGAAATCCATGCAGGATTTATTTGTCCTGTGTGGACTGTGAGAACCATGCTGTTAAACACCTCATACTGTTTCAATATTTTTGGCCTGATGTCAGTTCGACAAATTGAAGAGACCTCATTTTTCAATGTAATATGGTGGTTCAAATGCAGTAGATGCAGGTGGAAGTGGAACAGTACATCTGACAATTCCTTACTTGCACTTACTTTAGCTAGACTCTGGGAAATTTCTTGTAGGAGAGAAATTTTTTTCATTGCAAGCCTCCAGAGTCAACATACAGTATAAAATCATTAGTTTTGTTGATCAAATGTTAATGAAACCGGAGCCTGGCTGATGTTGGGCAGTCAGAAGCAGTGACAGATATCAGCCAGGCAGTGCATCACGGATGTGTTCATCCAAGTATAGATGAACCTGTTTTACTGCTGGGCGCTGCTCTATGGATGAACTGACAGCAACCAAAGCCAGTGTTTTGGAAGTACATGGTAATTCAGAACACATTTTCTGCTGCGCTTTCCCCAGTTGTGAAACTGCCCTCTATTCTCCCTTTGAGGTTCAAGATCTCACAACCCCTCTGTTAGAAACAGGAACTCTGTGTGTGAATGGAAATTGGAGACTTCCGTCCTGCTGTGTCCATGCAGATGCTTCAGCTGAAAGCAGGCAGGAACAAGATGCCTAATAGGAGGCAGCTTGCAAGGTAAGGAATAGGGAAGTAGAAGAAAGAGAGTCTGAAGACCTCTTTAAGTGATTGGCTTAACTCAGTATGGTCCCATTAGCCAGAAGCACTACTGAAACAAAAAGCTAGAAACTCCCTAAGACCACTGTATGCTGTTGCTGGAGTCTCTTCTCCATTTTTTTTGCCACAATGACCATCTTGTGTGGGGATAGTAATATTATCTCCCTTAATGGGAACTTACAAAACATCCACAGAAGGCACTTAACCACAAACTAGACTAGTGGGTTCATAATGTTGAGCTCACAACCAGCAAATGTCATAGTAATACAACAGGCTTAGTTATTAGTAAAAAGTTTTGCGCTCCCCAACAGATATGTCTGTGAAACCAGTCTTTTATATTTCCCGTAGTGTGCAAATACTGGTTTTGCATCCATGTTTTATTTAGTTTGTGTTACTCAACTGTATGCAAATCAAACCTCAGCGAGCTCCAGTGCCAACTCTCATTTTACAGTCTGCTCTCCCATGTGCATTTTTATGAGTGCAGGTATCAGACAAAAGTCATTGGTTTTAATATTTTACTTTATCAACAGATAGATGACATCCCTTGTCACATGAGAAGGTCCTAATTTATTCTGGACTGGTTTATTACTGTGTCAACACTCAGGCATCTGAAATAAGCTTCAAATGCCTTATTTATGAACCTGGAGAGACTGACTTCAAATTTTAGGTTGGAGTGAGAAGTCTCAAGATTATGGGGCTTTGTGCAAGGTGAGTAAAGACCTGAGTTCATTGATCAGTCTGGGAGTCCCAATCCTTAACACAGGACCAATAGGGCTGAGGACTGGAAGAGATGTTCTTCCCATTAAGAGCACCCTTGAAAGTTGTGACATGGCAAAAGAAGGCATCCCAGAGGGGAGCCATTGGTAGCTTACAGACAGCTGATAGAGCTCAGTCAAGAGGAATATCAGGACAAAAAGACATAAGTCCATGGCAGGGCACTTTTCTAGAATAAAGGCATTATCCGAAACAACAAATTTTACTCTGATTTATGATGGTTAGATCTTGCTAAGTTCACTGAAAGAACTTCATTTTATTGAGGCCACACTGATACCCTGGTTCTCTCCTCTTTATGGTAGTTCACAAACACATTATGAATATACAGAGACTGTCAAAACACAGGCAGACAATCCCGTACATATCCCAAGATTATTACAGTCTCTCCAGCCTTCTTCTCCTACACATGTCCATACTTCTCTGGACACGCTCCTAATATTTCCAAGAAGCTATTCAAATAGCATCAGCAAAATTATCTTTTAAAGCAAAAATGGTTATTAATTGTCTTCATGTAAGAATACATTGTCCTAATAAACAGGTCTTAATCATGCTGTTAGATACAGTTACAACACAAGCGATAGAAATGAACCAGAAAAATTATCATTTATTTTCTCTAGCTTCAGGGAAAATTGCTTGTATGTTTTGGAAATAAATCCCTCAGTGTGCTGAAACTTGAACATTACTTAGTCAGAGGAGACCATGGGAGAACATACTAAGGTTTTATTGTGGCTTCCCTCTGTTGAAGCCCTTCCAGAATTTAAGTAAAATAAAAGCATATTGCAGTGTTTTGGTGAAAAAAATGAAATAATAAAAAGTGCAAATAACACAACTGTGACTGAAACCAGGAGAGAAATGAAAGAGTTGCTCTTTGGAGAGCAAGCATATTTGTGATGAAAGAAAAATTATTGTGTATGATTTTCAGCTTAAAATAACCTAAATTATCAGGGTTGATAATAAAAACAAAATTTAGTATCCAATAACTACCTGAACAGACAATTAGAGCTCTTCTGGGGAAAAAAACCCACAGAAAATCCTTCACATCCTTTTGCAAGCACATACATATTAAAGTCTGATTTTATCAGAGTGAGGTAAATATTAGCTGAGATAGAATCAAAAGCCTCTATCAGTGTCACTGCTCAAGTATTAAAAACTAGTGCTACAGCAATTCATAAAATAATTACACAGATGTAGAAATATTAAAAGATTGAGGGGGACATAAATGGGGCATTGCCATCACAGCTATTTCAATAACAGATTTTTAAGTAAAATATTCCAAACCTAAAAACATACAGAGTAACCCAAGAATATATAGATGTGGATTTTTAAAAACAACAATAGCAATTTATTTCTGTTGATTCAGAAAGGATTATTTGATCTGAGCACTTTGGCCAGTGCTTTCTTTCCCTAGCAAAATCTTCCCCTCTCAGAAAAAAAAAAAAAACCCAACAAAAAAAGAGAAATAGTATTAAATTCAAAACCAATAAAACAATGTATGGAAACAAATAAAATGTTCTGAAATGAAAAATTAAAAGGTGATTAAAATTTATGAATGGAAACAAATAATTATCTTGAAGGGTCTTTCTCTATTCTCTATTTCTACTGTTCATTCCCTCTCCTTTTTGTGGCAGAAACCAGTCACCATTTCCTAATTGCTTCAGTGACCTCCAGAAACCAAATTTTTTTGTCAATTTACTATTCAGTGAAAACATATCACCAAACTAATTATAAAAACATTTATTAATGTCAACTTCATTGTTTCCTTACATCATTTTAAATTTTAAGGTCTTTGTATCCGAGACCATTTCTCAACACAGGGACATGAATCCCCAAGACCAGGATGGCATCCAGGGCTCCCTCTTTGGAGACCTTGATTATGGTTGCACACATGGAAGAAAGACTGTCACATCTCACTTCCCTGTGGGATCCCTCCATCAGCCTTGAAGGGGGCTCTGGTTGTGATTAGACCTTCTTCCTGTTGACCTCTTTCTAGTGTAGGCAGAAGAACTGGGGTAAAAGATTTGAATTTAGTCTTGCCCTTTTCTAAGCACACAGTAATCTTTGCTTAGTTACCTTTGGCTTTCCCCACCGACTTTCTCTGAGATGTGGCTGCGCATCCACTCTTCGTTCCAAAGCAGACATTAACTTGTTGCTGCTTAAGCACCTCTGTGTTGTGCTTAAGCACAACAGTGGAAGATTTTTAGGTAGCATTTATAAAACTGGCTTAGTAAAATCTGAGAAAGAGAGGGGAGAGAGTTCTCTACTTCCCTAGTCCCTATCTCTGCTGGAGGGTGGGGCTGTGTTTTATGTATTTTAAACAATCTAGCTACAGTTGTGAAACTGCTGATAGAAATGCTTATCAAAGCGACTTGAAAATGCTTGCAATTTGTGCAAGTCTCCCGCAGGAGAAGAGGGGGCGGAAGGAATTCCATGGTAATCCATGTTATAGAAAATGCTCAAATGTATGTAATGCTGATTATTACCACCTGCTCAGCCTCTTCTATGTTACAACCCTCTTGGGAGAATCATACTTAAGGGTCTTGTCAAAAAATGTCAACTTTATTTTTTTCACCAGATGCAATAACTTTCCTTGAAGACCGCCTGCTTTGGATCCCATGTGAAAATACTATTAAGCCTTCAGAGGATGGGTTTGGGGATGGCAATCGATTTGGGACTAGTTTACGGCTGTTGCAGAGCTCTGAAAGACCCGTTGCTCCCCTCTGCCCCTCACTGAAAAGGCAAGGCTAAGGGAAGTTCTATCTGTGTCATCCTTCTTTATTAAATAAAATGCAAATAGGAAGCACTTGATATGACTGTCTGTGATTTCTTTTAATTAGAGCCCTGAAGCCATCCCTTTCCCAGAGGCTAATGTTGTTAGATAATCTTGAACAATGTGTGTATGCATTACAAAACCGGCAATTCAACCCCTTTTTGAGTACGGTTACGTGTCACGAATGAGTTGACAGCAGGCATTAGGAGGTGCCTCCTGTGAGCCAGGAACAAGGATGTTAGATGTTTGTCCATAAAGAACTCAGGCAAGCCTTTTCTGGCCTCAGTAGTTTGCAAACAAAGAGAGTGTGTTACCAGGATTTCCGCACCTATAAAAAAGTCCTTTCACATTTGTGCTTTAAAATGATGCTGTCAGTGATATTCACAGTGGAAACTGTTCCTCTGTAACCCATTGTTTTCCTTTATTTCTTTTACTTGGTAGTTGCTTTTACTTTCTCTAGCAGCTCAAGGAAAGAAAATGTGGAGAAGTAGGACATGTCTAAAGGGTTTCAAGTGGCAGCCAAATGCCAAAGAATAGATCAGACAAGAGCGTTTTTGTCATTTGCTTGTCTGTCTCTAGCACATCTCATGCCATTGTTGATCCGTGCTTCAGACCGGCCCCTTGCAAGGCTTTAGCTCTTTGGCTGGTTAATAATTAATGTTACAGGCATTTGAAATGAGGGTCAGGGTGCGGTCATTGCTGGCAACTAATTGGGTTTCCTTCAGACTTGTGGCGAGTTCGCAGTGGTGAGCTTTGAACAGCCCTTTCCTTGGAGCCTGGAGGAGGCAACTGCAAGTGGAAGGATTAGATCAACATACCTGGGGGCCTGAGGCTCAGATCCTGACATTGATGATGACTCACTGTGTGGCCTGAGGCAAATATCCTACTGTCTCAGGGTCATGCACATAAAAATCTAGCAGTCCTTGATTATTTTCTTCCGTATTTTTTGTGACCAGTTACATTGCAACTTTCCCAGGTCTCACATGCAGACCTTGAAGCTAGTTTTAGCATCTTCTGCACTGTTGTAATCAAAAAACAAAGACAGGAACTCATAAACTTTGAGGCAGTTAAAAAAATTCTTCAATTTGTAAGCAGTCAGAGCACTTTTTGGCTTTCTTTTCAAGGCCAGTGTAATTACTGTATATTGTAAAAAAAATATTGTCAAGAAAGTTGCAACTTTATGACAGATGCAGAGGAGGAAAAGTAATTTTTGCATGAATGAGAGATGCAAAATGTCTTGATAGAGCCATGATTGTCATCTGTATGGTACTGAGTTAGTATAATCATCAAAGAAGATGGTAATAGAGCCTGTGATGTGCTACTGGTCACTGATCCAGTCATGATAAAAGGTGTTCTTTATCATGTTCTGCTAAGTACAGAGCACCAGCGAAATCAGGTGAATTGTGGTAGCTAATACTGAAAAGGTTTAAAGCTTTCAATGAACTGGGTTGTAGTCAGGGCTTGTCAAAATCCTTCCATATGTCCACAGAAGAATTTTGTGTGAGTCTTCCAGAGCTATGCACAAATGCTTTGGAGGAACTTGAATGCATAGTCCATTTGTTTCTGCATCATCAGCCTGTACTGTTAATAGGATAATTGTCATTTGACCATAAATCTTTTCTTTTTTATTAGGCATCCTGTAAATCTCGACACTTCTGTACACGTTCTGTTAATTACTTTTCCAATTTCAGTTAAGTGTCTGCTGTGTTGCCAGTTCTTTTTAGAAAGGTAAAAAGTAAAAAGGAAAATCACTCTTCCTTCATATAACCTATGACTTTTTATACCACTAGATAACTACCAGAAACCTGATTTTCCTGAATGCAAAATACACTTCGAGTCTGATGCAAGTGGATTCTGGGTTGACTGTCAGGGGTTGGCTGTGCTCTTTGAGAAAGGAAGGAAGGATACAGTGTGTTTTTCAGCTGTTGAAAGAAGTAGGGGAAATTTAATTCAATCCCTCCCATAGGGCATTTCTGTAATCATCCCAAAAGGCTTGTGGCTAAATTGCTGTGGGAATTACTGGAATTCTCTGTGAGTCTGGTGCCAAACTGAATGTATTTGCTCCTCTTGACAACACAGGGAAAGAGCTTTTCAACTGAGAATCCATCAGAAAAGGATTTTGTAGTTTTGAGACAAATAAGAGAAAAATAGACGTCACTTGGAAGAAATCAGAGAGACATATTCAGGCTAACGGTGCACAGCACAGTCCCACATGGTCAAGTCCAAGGCCATTTCACTCAGTGCTGGAACTGGAGACCATTACATATAGGAAAGTTAACTTGGCAAAAAAATGATCCTGTGGATATGGCATGATAGGAAATAAACGCTCGTAGTGTATGATCTCTTTGTTGGTGATCCAGGATACTTCCAGTCTTAGTCCATAGATAGCCAAATGAAGACTCTCAATATCTGTATAATTTCATTTTATTCACTGTAGAGGGATTGAGGAATAATCTTGTGGTTATAGCACAGACCTGGAACAGAGGAGATCTGGGCTGAAGCCAGACCACAATTGAAAACTTCAGAAAATAATTCCAAGTACTTACATCAGGCATCCAGGAACAGAAGTATCCCAAATTAACGATCTCTTTTCTAACTGTTTATTTAACTTCTTTTTAACTCAAATTTTCCCCTGTCCCCTGTAAATGAGTTTAGTAGTAAGGACGATAACTTTATTCCTTTCTAAAAAGTTGCTTATCTATGGAAAGGAGGTGACAATACTCTGAGCATACTACTTCATAGCAATACTAAATAATTTGCTCCTTATTTGTTATCCATTGCAACTGTAAGATATTCTGCCATGCAGAAGGAACAACCTAACCAAATACATCTTTTCACAATAGAAAATTTTGCAAAAATAAATATTTTCTTCAAATTTCAGGTTTTTGAACATTTCTGCTCACATAAAAATCTCCTGTATTTGATGTTAGTTTTAACTTTATTAAGGTAACATGGTTTTGCTGTTGTAATGCCTTGGCTTCTGTCACATTACAAATGTTGAATGTTAAATAGAATGGATGGGGGCTATTCTGACTAATTGCCACTTGTGAAAAGATAATTATATTTTCTGTCTTGGGTAATATACTGTGGCATTTGGGACTAGCTAGGCATGACCTACCTGACCTTTCCTGTTGTCAGTTTTGGAATGAATGGTGTGGAAAACAAAGGCTAGTTGAGACTAGAAAAAGTGACTGCAGGTCTTCAACCTACCATAATTCACTTGAAGGAAATATGTTTAAAGTTAACTTAATCAATACAAAATTATGGTCTATGTTGACAGGAGTGACCAGGAGACGTAGCATCAAAAGCAGTTCTATTTTATTTTGTATGGTTCCAGTATCTTTTTGAGGTCCAAACATATGAAATTTATAAGTCTATGTTACACAAAATTATTGATAATAAAATAGTACTAAAGGTAAAAATTGAGGCCAAACTGCACTGCATCCTGATAAACAAGGACTCAGAGAAGGTGAAAAACTTTTATTTTTTACAGAACAGTTACCTGGTGAAAAATGACACTTCATGAAAGCTAAAACGTTCCATCAATTCTGTGGACTGTTTTTCCTGGGTCTAGGATGACTCTGCAAACACAGGTGAACTTATTCAGAGTTTCAGGCCATCACTGTTAGCACAAGTCATTCTAGTTCAAGTCCCCTCTGCTTTTCTGGAACATCTGGGAGCCTGGTCTCCCACATCACATGAAAGTACCTATTACCAAGTCTTCCTGGAGCTTCTCATTCATTTGCTTCCTCCCAGAAGTTCTGGAAAGTTTTGCTTTCCTTCTTTATAGCAATGAAAACACATTTGAAGCTTGGACGTGCTTTATGAAACAGAAGTAGTGGTTTCTGCTCCTCCATACTTTGAATGTTCTTATTCTACTTCCAAGGCACCCTCTCACTTCTGCATCCTTGATTGTGACTTGTGGAGTCTAAGGGGCTAAAGGACCTTAGTGCTCCATCTACAAACTGGGGATAATTCAGTGCTCTATTTGTAAACTGGGGAGAGTGCCCCTTCCCTTCTTTTCATTTTTATTTGACCTGCTGTTGTTTTCTTTCTTTGGGTTTTTTTAGGTGCTTTTTACATTTTTGACACTTACTAGTGTTGAGCAATGCACTTAAATGAGAGTCTGATTTTTAACACTCCTTATTCTATTATTGTAATGCAAAAATTAACAAGATGCAGAAAACATTATTACAAAACTGCAGGGGAGAGCAAAAAAAACCTAAATAAAAAATAAATTACTAGATATTTTTTACCATATCTTCACACCATTTTTTATACACTGTAGGAGAAAGGAAGATAAAGAGAATTTTTCATTCATCCACTGGGCTTTTGTTATAGAAATTGGCACTTTTCTTAGAGCCTTGTGAGTTAATGGTCTATTTATTTTTGATTAATTTCTGCAGTGTTCTACTTGTTGCTCTAATGTTTTGTTATTAGGCTTTAGGCAAAACTTCACTTCTCACACTTCAGTAAATTAGCCCTGTTTAATTCTTTCTTTCATTAAAGCTGTGCAGATCTACTACCACTGCTTTTCTTTACCTCTCCCTGCGGTCCTCATTGACAGTTAGCATATGTTCATTCCATATTTTTGCTAAATTACAGTAAAAATTCATAAAGCTCTACAATGAAAGAAACTCAAAATCTTGCGTTTTGTAGTCAGAAAGAACTAGTATCTTCTGATGGACAATTGTTGACAGGATCCTGACATCTGCCCCTATACAATTAAACAGTTCTAGATTTCATTCCTTCGAAAACCATCAAATTTCTGGAAACCAAACTAGCCGAAGACATGAGTCAGCAATTTCTTCATTCCCTTTGCTTGCATTGCTCTTTCTAGAGTAATGACTATTTCCAGCTGTGCCTTGCTTGCCTCTCAGTTAAATGTGGGTGGCAATATGTACCGTTGATGACTGGTTTATGGGCCCAAGCCAATAAGGAAAGAAACCACTTCAAATGATGATACCACAACAACTAAGTGATATCAGATGGACATTGACTCAAATTTGGTGTATTTCGAAACTGTTCCCAAAAATGTTACCCTTTCTAGGTCTAAGTGTGGTGTTCTGTTTTATGGCTAAATTGGGTAATTACGGGGGACATGTATCTCACAGCTATATTCAACCAAAGGTTCTTCTTGCCTGTGTTTTAACAGAACAAGAATATGTGAGGAGCTCATGGCCCTGATGCCTGGAGTGCTGAGGACTGTCTGTTCACTGCTGTATTCACATGAGAAGATGGATTGATGCCTGCCAGGATCCAGCTCTGAAGGTGTGTGCACTCAGCATTGTTGTGTTGACACCTGCAGACTCCCAGTGAATATGGGCACTAATAACGAGTCATATAAGCCAGACAAAAAAGTTCCCACTAATGTCAAAGTGAGTAAAATCTTGAACTGTTACCCAACCAGTTTGCCTCCTCTTTATTTGGCTTAAGAAAACTCATATCCCAGGGTGCACATCTAAATTGACATATAGCTTCAGTAGCAAAAAGACATGCTTTGAAGCCTCCTTCGTGTCTTCCAAGTCCTCAGGCTGTTACAAAGGGCATTCTGGGAAAGGATTAGTTACAAGAGTTGGACCACCTGCCTTGGCACCAGAACATCAACCTACTTGTCCCTGCCTAAATATATGAAGAAGACAGGAAATAATTTGGCACACTGAATTCCAATTTTGCAAAAATATCTCTCTGCTTGCCTGAGCTCATTGTTATTGTTCAAGGGAGAGACAGTATTTTTCACATAAACCTTCAAATGTTTCCTGTTGACTGTCTGGTGCCAGGCACTTATCTCTCCTGAGATGGTGCATACAGAACTTAGATGCCTTTTTCAGTCATTTGAATTTTACTTCCCCATCCTGTAGCTCCAGATATCATGAAATCTAAACCCTCATATCATGAAGTCTAACACCCCTCCCAATCGCTTTTGTATTCCACCTCCCATCTTTGGCCATCCTGCATGTATTTTTGTATTAGGAAAAGGTGCAAGGACTTTGGGAGAAGAACAAAGTGACACTGAGTAACTTTCACATGCATTATTAATACTAGAATGCATTGGAAATAAAATCACTAGTTACTGAGTCAATAGGAATGAAGTACAGAGGGAGAGAAAAAGCATTAGCATTAAGAGCAAAGAGGAGAGTATAGATGAGAAAGACTTGGGAGAAACAGCAAAGAATGGAAAGGACACAGAAAGATGAGCAAACAGAATGAAAAAAAAAAGTAGGTAATAAGACGAATCATAAAACTCTATGAATAAAATAAGCCAAAGTCTAAGGAATAAATGTCAAAACTGAGCCTAAGCTGAGCTCTTTTAAAAGTCTGCCCCCTGCTCTAGGTGCTTGTAAATTTAGCTCTGAGCTTTCTCAGTATTTTGACCTCACTTGTCTGAAGTGAAACACTTTCCTAATACTATAGACTACTTCATAGAGATAGATACAAAACCTTTTATTGGAATATTTGTGACTTTTCCCTTGGTTTTTTCTCCTTATTTCTGTATGAACTTTAGAACAATTACAAAGTCACTTTTTAGCAGCATCTGCACAAAATCCCAATGTTGACTGAAACAAACTGATCCAAAAGTCTCATATGTCATTTTAGCTCTTTCAGCACATAACTAATGCATTTCAAAGCATGATTTTTAGTATGCTTGAGTCATACTCAGCACATGACGAGTGTTTATACCTTTCTTTTCCAAGTATATGAGAATATAGGCAAAGAGGCAGCTGACCTGCAGCTTCACTGTGCTCTTCTGTGCCCACTAAATGTGCTGCTGTAATTTATAGCCCTCCTTTTTTGTGTCTCCTCACAGTAACCTCAGCACTGCCATCTTGGAAAGTGATGGATGTGAATCAATTACTAACTGAGGTTACTAGGATAGCAACACCTGAGAAAATGCTTTGTCTGAAGCTGGAAGATGAGTGTCTTGAGACCTGACCAGAGAGCAAATGAAATAAAATGAATGATAGAGAGAGAAAACAACAAAAAATCCCCTTGTAAATGGAAAGAAATAATGCAGTTTAATAGCCTGGATTAGGACAAGTCTTTAGACTTCCACTGTGAACTCCCACAGTTAACCAATAATTATCTAAATCAATTCCTCCTATAAAACCAATGCTGACAATTCCTTGGACCTGGGCAATGATTTTTGTTACCTTGTCAGGCTTTAATTCAGGAGTTCAGTTTTTCAGCAGCACATTTCAGCAATGGCCTAACCTCAGGTATTCTGATGTCCTAGTGGACAGCCCCAGAGATTTTATCCTTTGCAAAAAGCTAGAGAAGGATTCCATCCCAGTATGCTCATTCCCCTCATCCCCTTGTTCTTAATTTAAAAATGGAAGAATAGGGAACATCTGGACAAATATCTTGGCATCTTTTTGTTGTGATGACTCAAACTAAAGTTTGTGTTTCAACAATGCCTTGTAGCATCCAGTCACAAGGCACAAAGTGACTTTAGGTCCTTAGAACTGAAAGATTTTGGAAAATTCCATACAAATGAGGCCCAGACATACAAGTCTTAGAAGCAATTGTGGTGTTTCTTTCCACTTAGCTTTGAATTAACATTTGTTTGAAATAAAAAGGAGTAAAGGAGTTTTATTTTTCCCCCTAACCCTGTTCCTTTTTTTTTTTTCTTCTGTTTTGAAGATGTTTCCATTTTCTGCTTTTAGGATATCAGATTCTGACTGTTTATGATTTTGTGAGAGGGCATTATTGCCTCTTTTGACTTGTTACCTTAACCCTATAGTAAACTTTTCCAAATTCAATCGAGATAAATATAAATATATAATCTGAAAAAAAAAAAAGAACGTTAACAAGAGTAGCCTCACTCTAAATCAGTAGCAACAAGGTCTCTGCAACATAGCTGTAAGGTTTTGTTATTATTTTTCTGTGTACGTGAATTAATTGGTCTCTAAATTCATAAGTCGATGAAATGGAATTTACCATGAATTTTATTCTTTTTTCTGTTTAACAGCTAAATAACTTGACTACAAAACTCTTTTTGAACTACTGTGGAATAGGTAGTAGCAAATAATATCTTGTTGAAAGCAAGTTTCTATTCTCAGCTTGTAAGGGTGGAGATAATTTTTGCTTAGTTCCCAGGGGTGAAATTCTGCCCCATTGAAGTTCTGCCATTAATTTCAGTTGGGCCAGTATTTCGCCCCAGGTCTTCAAAACCAGCTTCCAGATGTACAGTAAAATACCTGAGTTTTGGCCAGCTTTCCTCCTCTCTTCGCCAGCAGCATGCATAGAACAAATACATACAGAAAAGTAATCTTGTAGAAAGGCTCACAGACCTGAACACAATTTGAACGCAAACGGTTTAAAGAAATGTGGAGGGATTCTATATACATGGGAAAGGAAAATTTTATAAAGTTGCTTGAAGGTTAGAGCACCAAGCAGACATTCAGGACATCTAAGTCTTCTCTCAGTTCTGCCACTCGTGTATTTGGTGACTTTGATTGAATCACTGCAGTTTACTGAGATGTTCTTGCATGTAGAAAAGTGAGTAATAGTTGATTTCCTCTAGAAGATACTTAAAGAACTACAGAGCAACACCACTCTGTAGTTTGGCAATTTTTTTTTCTTCCCCCTAGTGAAAAATGGACATTAATATTTCATGTTTAGCATTTTGCAACATGCAATTTAAAGAGTTGCCTTTATCATGTGCATGGTTAAAAGGTCATTTCTTGGGTATCTACATGATGCATAGCAGAGATCCAATTCCATGCAGTATTCCTTCCAAAGCATACTTGAGAAATTTATCCCACAAATATTGGGGGTTTTTTTAAGAAAATAAAAACACTTTATGTGAAAAGAAAGCTGTAGGGCACATGTCCACATCCCAGTAAATTGTGAAGAGCACTCAAACTCACAGCTTTTACCTGATTTTGTGTTCTCTAGAATTTTTTCAATAGTTTTAAATGCAGATAACATTTCAGGAGTAATATAAAATAACACTTAAAGGTAATTGTTTCGCTTTTTTTTTTTTTCTTAATCTGCAACTAGTAACTATTTACAATTGTAGTCTGCAGTCTGGAATGTGATTGAAAGATTTGCAATCACCAAACATATCAAGTTCAATAAAGTGCTGGATTCTGCACCTGGGATGGGGCAACCCTGGATGTACGGACAGACTGGGGAATGAGATGCTGGAGAGCAGCGCTGGGAAAAGGGACCTGGGGGTCCTGGTCAATATCAAGTTGAACATGGGTCAGCAGTGCCCTGACAGCCAGGAGAGCCAACCATGTCCTGGGGGCTTCAGGCCCAGCATGGCCAGCCGGGCAAGAGAGGGGATTGTCCCACTCTGCTCTGCACTGGGCCCAGCCTCACACTGAATATTGTGTGCAGGTTTGAGTGCCTCAATATAAGAAACATATTAAACTCTTAGAGAGAATCCAAAGGAGGGCAACAAAGATGGTGAAGAGCCTTGAGGGGGAGCCGTGTGAGGAGCAGCTGAGGTCACTTGGTCTGTTCAGCCTGGAGAAGAGGGAACTGAGGGGACACCTCATTGCAGTCTACAACTTCCTTGTGAGTGGAAGAGGAGGGGCAGTACTTCTCTGTGGTCACCAGTGACAGGGCCCAAGGGAATGGCCTCAAGTTTTGTCAGGGGAGGTTTAGGTTGGACATTAGGGAAAGATTCTTCCCCCAGAGGGTGTTTGGGCACTGGAACAGGCTCCCCAGGGAAGTGGTCACAGCCCCAAGCCTGACAGAATTCAAGAACTCTTTGGACAATACCCTCGGGCACATGGTGTTACTCTTGGGGATGGTGATACTAGTCGGTCTCTTCCAACTTAGCATATTCTGCGTGATTATGTGTGTGAATCTGCATTGTGAATTTACTTTTTGTTGTGATTTGACTTTGTTTATTTGATAGATTTTTTTTTTGAATGGTCTATGTTTTTAAGAGCAACTTATTTTATGTGAAGGAAATAAACGTGTGTTACTGATGGAAGGGTTTAACAGAGCTTCAGGCCAAGAGACACCATTAGACTATTTAGCTATGACTCTGGTGTATTATATTGATTTAAATATCGCATACTTATTCTTATTTTAAAACTATATCTGCTTCTACTTCATCTGAAAGAGGCATTCTAGAAAGACAATCTATCTGTGCTGTCAGTGGTTTGTTGTACTGGTTTAACAATCCTCCCTGTTAAATATTTGGCCATTATTTCTTGTAATACATGATGCCTTTCTCTCCTAGATCAAAGCACTTCTTCATAACCACTCTCTTCTTCCTGGGAGAAAGATTCATACTTGTAAACTCTCCCTCTCTTCTACTGATCAGATAAACAGATTAAGATCTTTTAAGTGTCTCCATGGACAAAAATTTCATCATATTAATTTTTACATTTTGAGCTTTTTTTCTGAACTCTTTCCAGCTTTCCTGCAACAATTAAAAGGTGTAGCGTGCCAGTGAATTGTGCATCATTCTTCTACAGAGGGTAGCAGAAGACTGAACTGCATATAAGGCGTGTTCTCCTCTCTCTGGTGGCTCAGTACTCTTCCCTTGCACATTAAAGACGACATTAATCTATTTTGTCACAGAATATAGGCTGTGTTTGCACCCAATGTATTCCAGGTCCTCTTCAGACTCCTGATGCTTAGGAGTTTAGCTGGAATATTGAACAATGGTAACCCTTACACCAAAAGGTACAGTTTCATGGTTACATATTTTAACTTTATCTGCCACAGTCTAAGTCAAATAATGGAAGTGTTTACAGGGGTAGGTATAATAGGTAAAGTTTATAATTTCCACTCCAGGGAAAATTGGAGGGAAAAAGCAGTAGTTATTATCACAGTCCCACTAGTCCACTAGATTTTCTACACGTTAAACATTCCAGAACACCTAGATCTCTCTGAAAGGTTTTGGGATATTCTGGCACTGTTACAGAGATTCAAGGAATTATTTGTACCGTCTTCTTGATCTGCCAAATTCTCCTGGAATGCTATGAGTTTCCTGGTTGACATTTATGCTGCTTTAACCAGAAAAGTATGGGCATTTTTAGAACTTGAGAGGCTGAGAGATGAACTGACACTCAGACCAACCCTTCAGTGGTCACTTGCCTCCTTTGCCTTCATGTAATATTTTCCCAGAAGAGAGCTCACCCAGGGGCCACCACATGAGCTTTGCACCTGCACTTCACGAAAGGCATTTCCTTCAAAGAAAACATCAAAGCTCTGAGAAATAACCATGAGAAACATTTCTCTGAGCATCATTCTGACTATTATCTTGACACAACTGCTGTGTTCTGGGTGCTTAACCCAGGAGATTAAATCTTTATGCACCAGTGCAAAAAGATCATATCCCTGTAGTTTTTCATATATATAATTTCTCAGCTGCCGTAGTTTAAACTTGTCATATTTATGGCACAACTGTAATTTAAGTGAACAATTTAAAATGCCATTCTCAAAGGACAATTCTGTTGAACAAGTACAACAAATACCTTTCCTTGACAGTATATTGGGTGGTGGAACTTATCATTGCAGTCAGTTATCTTTCTGAGCCAGTGACTGCTTAATATTCTCTAAGAGAAAAATCATTAGGAAATCCTTACTAATAAATTACAATACAGTGTAATTGAAGCAGAAACAAAAGGTAAAATTCTGTATGTATCTTCTTTTGCAGCTGAAGTGAATTATACAGGAGTAATCCACTTTGCATGCCTAGAAAAACTGGGCTGGAAGAGGTATAAATAAAAATTGATTTACCAGCACCATATCAACTTTTGGTGATCCTGTACCTACTATCCAAACTATCTCTGCTTGTCTGGTGATAAGCTAATAATTTCCATGTCTCCAATCAATAGTTTCCTGTATTACCTACTGTTAACCTTTCTGCACCCTGAGATTCATTAAGCAGGACACATTTTTGGGATCTTCAAATTGCAGTCAAACCTGTACCATGCTAACTGAAAGCGGCTGGAATTACTAATGTGACTAAAAGCAGACGACAAGAAGCCTGTGCTTAAATCTCACTACATTCTGTGTGATTTAAGCATTTACCTTCTTGCAGTGCCAGACTGGGGTGATTGTGTTCCTGTCAGCACTGAATTCTGTATTGAGCTTATTCTGTTCATCAGTCCCAAGGGACCACAGTGGTGAGGAAACCACAAAACTTTGGGCACACTGAGAAACACAACCTCAAAAGTCAGCTGCCGTTAGGCACTGAAGGTGATGTGGGTAACTACCAGGCAGCAAAATGCACTTCTGGAAGAATACTGTTGGTTTATAGATTGTTTCTGGTTACCCTCTTTTAAAAAAACCCCCAACAAATTGGAATTTCCAAGAATACAAGAGAATAAGGAAAGCATAGACAGTTTTGGAGCGACAGAGAGGGTACACCACATCACACAAACCTCCACCACCACTGACATTCTTGCTGTTGGCCTTGGACGGCAGCCCAAGGACTGAACAGGCAAATGAATCTTAGCTTCTCCCTATGACCCCTCACCAGACTTGGAGCCTGTGTGGAAAGGAAGCTCTTATTGATGTTACTGCTCAAGCTGCTTTTGAATAGCTCAGTCCCCATGGTCGTTAAACTGATTTCTGGATCCTATAACTTATGTAACTGAAGATGATCATCTTTCTGCATGGATTGCTCTGCAGGGCAGTTCTGTAAGCCTAAGTTAGGTTCCTGTTCCTCTTGTTGAGCTTTCCTCTCCATGCAAGACTCTGAGGACCCGTGGCTTAGACACATCAACTGTCAAAACTTAAACCAGAAGGGGATCTTTGGGTACTTGGATGGAAAGACAATTTATTTCCTGTAGGGATTTGGATAGAAAGACAACTGATTTCCTGTTTAGGTCACTAAAACCATTAAACTATTCCTTATTGAAAGTTGGTCATTTTGTTTCAGGATGTGTTGCTATATTTAAAAATTCATGGAGTTGGTGCATAAAGAATATATATGGGCTTCACAAGACAAGATTCAGTCCAAGATTTTCTGAGAACAAAAATAAAGAGGAAACTAATCCACCAAATAAAGAAAACAGTGGACCACTCTGCTAGCTTTATGTCACGAGCAGTGGGTTGGCAATGGAGAGCTTGGCCAATACAATGCTAAGATCAGCATTAAAAATAAAGTGTTGCTCACAGCAAAGATTATGAAGTTGACAATCTGCATATGCTGTCTTTAATTCTGCAATGAGAGCTAATCAAAACAGCTGCATTGGGCTTGTCACTGGCTTAAAAAACACTTTGATACAAGAGAGCCTCCAAGGAAAAGGGAAAGAACTGCTCTAGTCAGAAGGGCTAATGAAGGGCTGTGCTTCAGAATTACTCCTTCAGTATTTTTCCCTGAATTTTATGTCTGTTGTTATTTTGATGTGCCTTCCACTGCACACAGATTGTGAGTATTTCAGGTGTGGCTCTGAAGCTGGCACTGATTTGAGGTTTTACCGGTGTCATGGGTGCTGGACCTAATCTTCTTTGCCAAAGAAGCAGATGACACAGCAAGGCCTACATCACTACATCTTGGTGCAGCTGTACACCCACCAGAGCATTTGTCTCTAAAAGTGAAGTAAAGGCATCACATTTTCAGCTCTTAAATATATGAAGCACTATCACTGCTGATCAGCTTTTCTAAGTTTGCATCATGTGCTTTTTTACTATGTAAAGCTTGCATTCCCTGCTTGCTAGGTCAGCAGAAATGCCTTCCTTTGAAGAGGATGAGGAACTCACAGCTTTTTAGAGAGCAATACTTGAAATCCCCCTGGGATGCTTCTAAAAGAGATACCTATAGGTGCAACTTGCTGGCATAATCTCAGAATATTGCTGAGCTCAAAAGCAAATATCCACATACAATAAACACACTAAAAATACCCTGTTGAGTCAGAAAAAAATGATATCTTTGTACTATGTAAATGACTCACACCACTGAGTTCAGCTTTGATTTTTGGTGATAGTCTTTGCAGTGTGAAGTCTGATTTGTCTGCCTTCTGAATATATTATGTGCTAAATTTCAGTAGCTTGCTTTATTCTCTGCAGGACTTTTGAGAAAGATTCTCTTGAGATTTGAGAGCCTGGACTTTTGTATTACTCTTCTGCAAAATCAATGAATAATGATTATAGCAAGTTAATTAGGGTGAGAGGTTTTGCAGTTAACTAAGTAAGAAATTCATGCTAAATCAGTTACCCAGTCTCTCTCCAGACTCAGTGGAGTGAGAAATGTAATTCCATATAGTGATTCATATCATCTATTAAGATGGGATGAATCACAGTTTTGGAGATGTCCATCAGTTTTCCTTGGAGTGTCCCTCAGTTCTAAGATTTTGTACAGCCACGGGAGCATGGGGGCCTATGGGAGTTATTCCTAAACTTGCTGGACCTTTCTGCTTCTGTGACTGGATTATTTCCATTACCTATTTAGTTTCTTAATTTTATGTCAAGTAAGACAGATTTTCTGTCTTCTTCATTGGTAAATACCTCCCAGAAGACCATCAACACATAAATATTTAAAAAAGTAGTGATGTGCTCAGGCACCTAGCACTGTAACCTCAGCTGTGGTTATACAACCATCACCATGTATCTACGGCAAAATAAAAACCAAATCAAAACAAAACAAAAATCCCACCCAAACAAAACAAAGCAAAACAAAACAAAACAAAAGAGACAAATTTAGTCTGGCTAATGAAAACTAGTTTGGTCAAGCTAAAGTGCCATGGAAATATGGAGCAAATCTAAGGTGAAGAGTTGAAGTTTCTTTCTACCGATATTAAAACATCAGTTAGTAATTTCAAGCAAATCCCTAACTTTATGCATAGTCTACTGACCTTTCGTTAGACAGACAGAATGCCTTTATGCACTTTCATCAATACTTTAGGTGGAAAGCATGAAAATTATACAAATATTTCAGGCAAAAATGCAGATAAAGACCTATGCAAAAGAAAAATGAATGAGTGGTCCTTATGAAGTAGCAAAAGGATAAATCCTTGCTTGTGTGAGCATGAGACCATTATAAAAGGAAAAATCTTGATACTGTAAATTTTAGACAACATTGATTTTGGAGGGCTTCCTTTAACACTGATGAGAGGCTTAATTATAGGTATCCAGCTCTTATAAGCATTGATGAATTTAACCCAAGATTTGAGTATTTTTTTTGTTCTGAGCGAGCTACAAATTCTGCTCTCTCTTTACAACTGTAGGGTGCTGTGGATTTTGCTTAGGCAGCACAGGTGTAGCTGGAAGATGAATTTGGCCCAGAACATTTTCCCACATTAACAATTCATTTGACATTTAAAATGAACCACACAAAGGCAACAGATTAATCAAGCCAGATATTGTAGATATGCCTGGAGCACAAGGGAAAACAACCCCACTGAGCTCAGAGTTGCATTGCCTGAACTATAAAGCAGGTTTTCATTAAGTGTGCATGATTCAGACAAATTAGGAACTAAGTACAAGGGAAAAAGAAAACCAAACTATAATCATTCCTGCACACTAAATTAAGATTTAAAACAATAGACCTATTTGACACATTGCTGACCATGCGAACTTCTGCGTCTAGATGCTTAGACTATTTTGTGTCCACCAGAACCTGCCAGAGTTTTTTGTTCTTTGATTTCCCCCCTCTCTCCTGCTGAATTGTCAAAGGCTCTTCCTTAGCTCACAGAGTAGGCACAAATTAGGATCCCTCATAAAGCAAACATACTATGCAGTCACTAAATCACCATGGTTTCCCACATGCTTGCATTTTAAAATGTACACATGATTTTCAGATGTGGCTGAAAATTGCATCTCCCAAAGATGCATACAACACAGAGAAAAAAGAGCAGTAATGTGTGTTTCACATTCCTAATTTGAGAACTTTGTGGTAACACAGCTACATATGAATATATTTTAAAATTTATTTTTCAAAATACTGTTGTATTTTACCACTATAATAGTTCAGATGAAAGATGTTCTCCTGAGTGTGGGACTAACTTAATTCAGATCCCCATTTGGTTACAAAAGTTTTTTGACCTTGGTTAAGACATTTAGAAATCAGTAGGTTACAGAAGCCTAAATTTCTTTGAAAATCTGGATATTTTTATCCGTCTGTGTTCTTGTTTCCTTTTTGTACAATCAGGATTAATAATATAGCTCTGCCTCCCAGATATCATCAAAAGGTTAAAAGTGAGTTTAATAGCATATCTCTACTATCAAATATGTTGAAAATGTTAACAGTGAGCTACAAGAAATAATTAGCCTTTTCTTTTAGTTTGCAAAATAAATTTTTAAAAATTGGAATTTTTGACTTTTGATTTTTTTTAATGTTTTTTTTCAGTGAAAGCAATTAAGCGCAGTCACAAATTATTACAGTCACAGAGATTACACAAAGATACCATCTATGGTCAGTAATATGGGTCACACCATTCTTTGAGAGAGCTACACCAAGAACAAAGTGATTGGGCAAGATATTGTTCCTTGTGTTTGTCGTATTTGCAAAACTAAATCTTTGATTTCTTTTTTTTTCCCCTCCCTCTGTTTTTGGTTTGTTTTGTTTTTTTTTAATGTGCCAACTATTGCCTTTCTACGGGAGATTTATTTCTAAATAGTTCACAAATCTTTTTGGCCAATCAAGCTGTTTGAGTCTAAAAAACCCTTCCTGCTGTGAGTGGCATACTTCTTTGGAAGAAATAATTTTTTTCTTTCCTTTGAGAGTTGCAAGACTGTAGTTGCAAGCCTGCAAGTTTAAAGAGAAATCCTTGCTGCTTTTGAGGCCTTGCAGCAGAGATAAGTTATTTAGATCTTAGCTGCAACACCACAGAGCTGCTGTATGCCTTACCCTTTCTGATTTCATAGAATACGGTAGCATCAGATCTCATGGTGAGGATGTATTTCACTTCCAATGAAGGCACACTTCTATAAATTAGCATGCAGCTGCAGGTGCTAGGTCCAAGAAGATTGTTATTGTTAAATAATTGAGGGTGAAGCCCCATGCTCTACTCTCTTTCTGAAGACTTTTAGAATACTTTGATAAACTCAACAAAAGAAAGAGCAGATTAATCATACTAGAGTAATAAGTTACCTTTTCAGCCAGAATGCAGGGCTGAGAAAAGCTGTTGGATCTCTGAATCCCAAATCCAAGGCAACAAAGCCAGCAAGTTACTTGGAAGGATCTGCAGAACACTGGCTCCATGAACCTGCTCAAAGCACCAGTCACAAAATGCTTCTAACAAAAATACAACACAAGACACTTCACAACTCTCTAAGGCAAATCAAATGCCACATAAGTGCAATAAATCTACCACTGTCTTGGGTCTTTGAAGTATAAACTCTTTTAGCTTATGGCAACCATTTTATTCTGGCGCTTCCTACCCATGGTAAGAGAAGATGCGGTGGCTTTTAACAGAGCATGTAATGTCACAGGGTATGTGAAACCGAAAATCACCACAGTCATTTGGAAAAAGTGTAACTTATGGTGCAATATTAGTTTATTTAATCACTACAGTAGGCAGTGACTAGCAGCAGATCTTGGTGATACATATAAAAGTAAAGTTTTAATTTTAATATGACAATTTTTGTGCAAGTGCTAATAAACATCACTGAAACTTACTACTATTGTGGTTTTATTCAAGAGATAAGACATAATGACATAACATTGAGTCATTCACTTAATAATGGTTCAGGCTCTAATAAAAAAGCATATTGCAGAATATCACACTAGAAAAGACTTCTACTACTTTCTGTCATCTTGTTCTAGAGAAGTTGGCCACAGTAAGAAGAGGAGCCGCAGTCATGTGAGAAGAGGACATGCTGAGGGCAGATGGAGGTCAGCTATGATATTTTAGGAAGAGGTCTGAGCCACAGTGTTCAGATACTGATTCAGTCTTCCCTAAATTACAGAGGTTTCCAGATCCAAAGTTTGGCTTCAGGCTCAAATGTTCTGATTTTTCATTTTTAAAAGCACAGAGTTTAGTATTCACAGCGTGTGTTGATCTTGTGGGAATACTCAGAGGAGAGCACACAGAGAATGTTTGCAATGCAACTGGTTTGTTTCTTCTCCCGCATCCACTTAGGAAACTTTCCTTAATGTTAACAGACTTAACACCATTTCTGAGTGTTAAACTGGAGTAAGCTGAGGGTGCGAGGATAGGTCATTATAAACAAATATCTCTCTTTTTCTTTCACTTTCAAGAGAAAATACTGGTGTTTTTCATCTGTGCTTCTTTATGAGGCTGCACTTCAGGACCTTATGATTTTGGTAAAGAATTACTACTGCTGTATAAGCTGTGAAGGTCTAGTCTCAATCAGAACCCATTTAGGACCCAAATCACATCTTCAAAGTATGTGTGTTGAAGGGCATCATGGATGCAAATACATATCTCCTTTAATGCACTTGGAAAACATTCACAAGCCACTTTAAGAAAGGTTGATGATTAGAAAGTATATGTCTTGCCCCTTTTTTTTTTTAATGTGTAGATCTCTAGGCTATCTAGCTGATGTTCGTTACCTTTGACTGCCCCTTTCACCTTTCCGTGTGGCTTATCTCAGTCCTCTCTTTGATGAGTTTACTGAAATAAACTATCTTGACTAACCCTGATGTGAACAATGTGCATTTGAAAAGGGAGAGTAACACAGGGCTTTAAAAGGGACAATTCTGATCTGACAGTGATGCTTGATCTGAAGTTCTCAAATTTGGCTGCAGTTCTGAAAATCTGGAGTGCATTGCTAGCATCACAGCTTGAGCAGAGTCTTTACCAAAAGGGCTGTCTCAGGGGTCAAATCCTTGTCTGGGGCATGTGTAGAAGGAATCCACGTTCTTTTTTTTTCTCCTTCACCTGGGAGAAGTAAACTTAGACCTCTGTAGCAAAACAAGGGTCACTATGCTAAGCACTGTTTGTAGAATTTCCTCTTGACACTGGCCTGATTTGTAAGAATATTTACAATTGATTACACTGTGTCTTGAACTGAACATGCCACCCTAGGTGAGGAATCACCTCTGTCACTCTTGACTGCCTCAACTGCAAACCAGTTGAACACCTCTCTCTACAACAGGACAGGAATTTCTCATGAAAGATGAGAAAGAAAGGCTAGGCTTCTCATGAAAAGAGTAACCATTCTCAGAGGAACTGTCTTTCTGATTCAGGGCAGGGATTTCAACTACACCTTAGGATTACTTGCAACCTCATTAGCCCATTTTAACTAAGTACAGCCCCTCTTTGGAGATGCTGCCATTTATACAAATCCTTGGAGTTTACACTCCAAAAGTATATTTTCATCTTCCCGGTACCACAGAAACAGCAAAACACACAAGTAGATAGTCCGTCTGTAGCTCTCAGCAGAAACAATCCACAGACAAGTAGGAATTTTTACAAAGATGTTAATGTGACCACACTTTCTTCAGTTTTCCAGGCGAATTTACTTCCCTAGCTGCAGAGTACATTATAAAACAAAGACATCGCTTCTTTTTTTTTGTGAGATATTTCATTACAATTCGAAGACTCTGAGACAAAGATGAAGAAAAAAAGTACATACCTTCTCTGAATATTAAGATATAAGTAAGGATATAAATATACAAGAAGTTCAATCCCTAAATTTCAGATATTTCCCCTGAAAATAGTTAGTAATGCAAAGTATTTACAAAGGTAATTGAGACAGCTTGCAGGCAAAATGTCATACCCTTGACTTTCCATTGCAATGCATGACTGCTTTTCTTTTCTTCCCCAAAAAGGGCTAAGAGGTTTTCTTTGTTTGTTTGTTTGTTTGTTTTTTTAATGAGAGGATTCCTTCTCTTTTTGACCAGTACTTATGTATGCATTTCTCTCCTGGAATACTCATTCTGATTCCTCATATTATTTCCAGAGGATACAAACTAAAGTGAATAAACTCAATTTATATTATTGCTAAAACATGGTTTGAAACACTAGAATTTAGATATATTGGCAAGAAAATGTCAAATATTACTTTGTGGGGTTGTTAGGACCTTATTTATAAACAACAGTATACAATAAAATATTAAAAATATCTCTAAATATTTTAAAGAACAGTCATAGTCTGAAAAGTGAATATAAAACTTTATAGGTACTGTGCTTATTGTCTCATAAATTTGCTTATTTTGTCTCAAAATGCAATACATTATGTAGACCCACTTTAGAAGCTGCAAACTTACCCAACTTCTCCAGAGTACACTCGCACATCTAAAAGCAGAGCTGTGAAATAAGATCTTTTTCCACAGCTGAGAGCTCTATAGGAGGAAAGAGAAGGTGACACAAACTCCTGGGTCTCAGCTCTGTCAGCCGGCGGGTGTGAGGACAGCACATACTCAAGTGCAGCACAGGGACACTCAAGGGGCTCAGTATAAGTAGCAGGGCATGTTGCCCAAGCTGATCAGCCTAAAGGCTGTCCTGCTTTCTGGGCTTGGAATCACGTCCCAGAAGAATGCTGGACCATGGCCTGGGAAGGTGTAAATCTGTGAGGAGCTTGGGTGGATGTTTCTGCACCTCACAGCTGGTGAATACGGACCCACTGCTACATCTGCAAGGCACATTAGTGGAGATAAACAGGGCTGTCCTGGAGCAGTCACGATCCCCGCACACATGTGTGGGTCACCTGTGCACAAAAAAATTGACATGCAGTATTTTTCCATCCAGTCAATTATCTTCCCAATATATGACCCACTCATTGTCATTTAAGCTTGTAGTAGCTCTTAGGCAAGAATGCTCCTGAATTAAGCCTGTGGGCATGTACGTTGAATGTACAATTTTATGTAAATTACATTTACATAATTAAGAGTCCTGTTTTTAAATTCATTTGTATGTGTACCTGCATATGCAGAAACCTGTGTGCTGTTGCACACGTACTTCTTCCTTTAATTATCTTTGTCTTGCCTATTTACATGCTAATATTTTCCAGCTGAGGCAATTATTTTTAGTCTCCTATTAAAAAATTGAAACACTACGTAGAGAGACAATGAGCTCAACATCCTTTGGTCTTCTTCAACATGTGAACATGTCTAGCAAAGCAGAAGGTCTGATCCCTCTTGAACTGAGAATGTGCAGAAGCTCAGGATAAGGCATGAGTCTTCACAAAGCTATGCGCCCATTCATTCACTGAAGGACCAGACCCAAAATAGGTTTGAAATCCTACTTGTACATACCATATATGAAAGCTTTGCTTGTACTTCCTTCCATTTTTAAACACAATTAAAAATAAAAGCCACTCTTCAGAGAAATGCATACCAGTCTGCAAAATTCCCCCTTTCCCAGAACAGTAGCCAAGAAAGAGACAATGTTTCTTCTCTCAGAAATGGGTTCTGGTTACACTAAACCAAATCCAGCAAGAAAAATAATTGTCTGTGGTCACAGATGAATCAGGGCTCTCTTTTGGTAATTTGGCTCAAGATACAGGCAGACAAATTTACTAAAGAGAATTTTAGTGCACGCGTTTCAAAAGTAAAGGCTCTACAAAATACGTAGCTGAAAGTGGCATTAATTGCACAGGATGAAAGAGTCAAATAACATACACATATGTAAAAAGTACCTGCAAATTGTTTTGTGGGAAGTTCCAATTTTCCACTCATATACAGATACTTCAAGTGCTAAATTAACAGCCATAAGCCTAAGAGGAAACAAACATGTTTTAAAGTTGGAACATAAAGTGATCAATGAATAAAGATGGAAAAATAAGCTGAAATGTGGGGATACAGGTCATGTTGTCTGGAATAGTATACAAAGACGATTAAGAGTTGAGAGTTAGCTGCTGAAAGTTGAGTGAGAGTGTGAGAGCAAGCTTTTTTGGGAATTTATGTTTAGCACAGAGACAAATATGGCTGTGGGCTTAACTTAATGGTTTGACAACCAAATGAAAGGAATAATGTTGAACAATGGAATCCCTTTTCTGTGTGGGACAAGAAAACCTGTTGAGCAGCTGATAGCTGGAGTCATGCATTACGAGGAGCTAAACGCTCATAGCTTAGAGATTCCTTCCCACAGGGAGCAAGGACGTCCCCCACTCTCTCCATCTGTGCTCTGTGGCAAGCATGAAAACAGTTCTCTGAAGCTCCTGCCACTATGCTGAGCCTTCTCAGACTCTTTCCATCACCACTTGAAATAAGAGTATGCTTTTCCCTTGTTAAAGAAGATTAATCTGCCATGATGTCAGTGACTGAGTGGACTTCATGTATTTGGTCTCAGTCATGGTTTTTTCACCCTAATTGGAGAAAATATTGCAGATTTAGACCATCTGCTGAAAGATGACATCCTTTTGAGGCACTCACAAACCATAAACAATAGCCACTCAATATGCATAGAGATGTTTTACATGTCTACCCACCATTTCCACAGAGAATCTCAAAACTCTCTACATACCAGTGTGCTCAGCTTCCCGGAGACTTCTACCAGTGGACAGTACTCCTGCTTTACACATGGCAAGACGAAACCCTCAAGAAGTCAAGGAACCTGAACTCAAGATCACTCAGCAAATCTTTATCAGGATGGGGAATAGAAACCAGGTCACCTTGCATGTTGTTCTGTACTCTGTTCACTCCCCTGATGCTCTGACCTCACTGTGCTCCATGAACTTCGTCATAACTATATGGGCTATACAGCTGTTAGTTCAAACATTATCTGTTTGAATTAAAAACACACTAGCAGATGGAAATACAGTAGGTTAATAGCTATTCCAAGAAGCAATCATTTAAGGTACCAAGAAATTACTTCTGTTAACCTTTTCCCATTGTGACATTTGACCACTATATATGCTGGTTACAAAGGTCAGCCATTATCACCATTTTATGACACTTGGATTGCCTCTGATCTTTCTCCACATTCTGCATTCAATAGCCTTCACCTGATCCAGCAAATGGTAATATTAACCAGCTACAATACGTTTTTTTCCTTTATGACCCAGGGTCCACAGTCATAGAGAAGTGTAATGTAGTTTTCTTTTCAGTTAGATTCTTGTTCTTCTTAGAGTCTTATACCAATTTTATGACAAAATCTTCTTCCCCTACATCTTTGATCCAGCCTCAATTTCACATGCATTTTTAGAGTCTGATATTACATTACTAAATATGTATATTTTGGATGTTCTTTGGGTTTTTTCAGTTGTTCATGTTTTGTTGATATATCCCTTCACTGTCAGACTATCGTGCCTGTTGTGCTTCTCGTGCCAGTCCCCAGACTTTTACAACTTCTCCTTTATAAGAAGCTTAGCATAGATCTGTGTGCTGTCTAATAGAGTTGTAAAATATTGGGGTGTGTCTGGCTTATCAAGTCCTTTTGAGGTACAGGCAATCAGCACTGCTAACTTCCCAGCCTGAATTGCATGCCTTGAAGGACAAAATTCCTGAAATCATTTTCCAAAGTGATATAACAAAGAACCCTTAGGGGAGAAAGGGTATGTTTTGATCTAAATTCATATCATACAGGAAGTTTTACAGAGAAAAAGGAATGTGGTGATGATTTAATTATCCTCTTCAAAGCAAAAAGCATGTTATTAGCAAGAGGCTGTGACTCAGAGGTTTATACTTGGTTTAAGTTCTTATTAGCGGTTTTGAAACAAGGGAGATTGATTGATTCTTGTACACTCATTAAACTTGTTAATTTACAAAGATTCATTGCACTGGTGTTAATTTGAGCATTGCAGGAACTTGCAGAAAGAGATTGAATATGGTGAATATAACGTTGGTTATTAATGGATGATCATCTCTTCCCTGTAAGGCGTCATTTTAAACACATTTTGGAGGCTTGTTTTCTGTACTTTTAACATGTCTAACTAATGAAATGGGGCAGACACGACTACTCACCTCCTGACCCCAAGCATTTTGTAAAATTGTCTCCAGGAGCAGTTACTTTGAGAAATAACATTTTGACATCTAGTAGTTTTATTGCTGTTATTTCTGCCATGAGAAAACAATCACTAGAGTTTTAATCATCAACTGTTCCAGCATTAACAGTGCAACCTAAGGATATTGTGGGATTATCTTTCTCTGAGTTAGGCATACCCGATACAATTTTTTCTTGAGATGTCTTATCAGTGATAAAAGATGTGAATACAGGTTTTGTCATGCAGGAAGATATTGAGCTCCTTCACAAGGCTTAAGCAAACTAAGGTGTGGACTACAGGAGATGAAAAGAAACTTATTTCAGCTTCTACCTTAAATCAAAACCAAACAGAATCAGTGTGTGCACTGAAAAACGCATCAGGTTAAACCACCTTCCCCGCTGACAACAGCCTGTAATTTATTACAGCCATGTTTTACACAGTTTAGTACAAACTATCAGCATTTAAACAACAGTTAGTGATTATAAATATCCCAGTTGAGAGCTGTTTGGTAGAAAACAAGTGCTCAGTGCTTTTTATAAAAACCTAACACCTTTAAAATATCTCAGTTTGGTTACAAAAGAGGAAATATTCCCCATTCCCTACTAACTCTGTTTCAGGAAATACTGGCTGTGGTGTGACAGTTAAGATGCACACGATGAAAAGAGTCAGGTCTCTGTTACACTCTAAATGGATTAGTATCTTGTTGGTTGAGGCAAGGCTTCTCCTTTCCAGTCCTTGATGCCGAAAGGTTAGGTAGGAGCACAGGAGGTCAACTCTGTTACTTTTTATGGAGGCAGAAAATGGCATAAAATGAAAATAATTTCCTGTGAAAGCTGAGGACATTCCTTCATTAGATTTGTTTCCTGTTCTAGGTCATATGGTTTTTTTTCCTTTCTTTCTTTTTTTTTTTTAAACATGCATTTGCTGGTTTCCTGTGCCCCAAGGGCCTTAGTGATCTGCTTTTATGAGACCAGGCCCACCAATGCTGTTTTGTATGGTAAAAATGGATGAACTAAGTGAATCAAAAACATCTGAGGGGTGCTTGATAAGGGACAGCAGGTGATATGAATTTGATAGAGGCTAAACTACTCAGGTTATAAAAAATTGACTTATTATAAACCCACATTCTAAATCAACACCTCACCTCAGTACCTCACAGCTACAGGTGACACATCCTCTTCCAAACAGCACCAGCTGGACTTCAAACAGTCCTGGTTAGTCACCTCCCTCTTTTTTCACTATGGAACATAAAATGTCTAGCAATAATAAGATCCAGAGATCTTTTTTTTTTTTTCACCCTCATAAAAGCTGTTGTTGCCTGGCAGGAAGGAACAGCTGGTCACCTTTTTTTCCCAGCTTTGGTGGAATGCAGAGCAAAATGGTGTCCTTCATTCCCATTGCCAACAGACCTAAATCCCAGGCAAATTGTCAGGACAGTCCCAGAGATCACCCTAAGCAAAGAGCGTGCTAGACCAGCACAAAGGAAGGAGATGATACAATATTAGAGATCATGCTGGCTGGCTGATTTCTCTGCAATATCACAGTTAAAGGTTACTTTTTCCTACATTTATGTGCCTTTAAGTAAAAACACAGCAAAGATGAGCAAGTGAAAACGTGTAAAGAGGGTGATGGGGTTTGAATGGGCTACTACATCCAAGATACAAAATCTTGTGGTTATAATAAACTGTTAGTTCCTTGCTTTGTAACCCTCAGAAAGACAAATTGAATACCAAGTTGTATTAGTAAAGGAATAGGGAGCAAACCACTACTGCTGTAAAATACATGCACACCTGCATTCTAGTGATGGGGCTCAACTGAGGATACTTTCCTTCCCTGCCTCCCTCCCTGCCACCTTCTGTAGGGATGTAGTAGAACTAGGAAACTTTTTAAGAAGGACAAGGGTAATCAGAGACATGAAATATTTTCCATATGAGGAACAAATAAATAGACCGGGACTTTTCAGCATGGAAAGAGAATATGGGTGAAAGCAGATATGCAAAAGCATGAATGACATGGGGAAGGTGAATAGGAAATCATTGTTCGCTGTCTCTTCCAGTACAAGAACTTGTACATCAACCGACCAGGCAGCAGGTTCATAGATCAAAAGACGATTTTTCTTCAACCAAACATGAAGAACTCCTTGTCCTCTGGACACTGTGGATGTTGGGAGCTTTCATGGTTTCCAAAAGTGATTGGAAAAAATCATGGGAAGAAAAAGGAGCAGATAATTTTTTATTAAACACAAAGACTTGACTATCCATCTCAGCCACAGAGTTGGTCTAACCTGATTCAGCTGTTTGTGTGTTCTCATACTCTGTTCTCCGAGAGAGGATTATGAGATTTCTTGTAGCTCACCCCTAAGTACGGACTATTTTGATTCTGACTGGTTTTTAAGCTCAAAAACCTTTACTCAGTTCAAGTAGGAATTTTGTCTGAATATGTATTTATTAAAGACTGGGAAAGAAAAGACATTCTCAGGAATTCATGTGGAATGAAACACTCTGTCAATGCAAGTGGCTGTAGGTAATCTTGAAACCCTGAGTAATTACACCAAGAGTCTGTGTATGAGACTTCATTGATTTTAGTGCATGAATACATACAGAATTGCTTCCGAAGAATTTTAAATTGATTGTGTCAGGCAGATCATACAAAACCCAAGGACTTTGGGAAATGTTTGCCTAATTCATTTTTTCTCTTGCTCAGTAGGCTAAAAATACACTGTCTGAAGTAGTGCCCCCGAGGCATTTCATTCCTTTTAACTTCAGACACCTTACCCACCATCTGAACTCTTGAACAAAAGCTGCTGTAGAACTCAGATCATTATTTTGTGTCCTACTGTACATTAAGTTGTCTTCTTGCTCAAGGAATACAAGACCTGCAATCTTGTCACTATTTTTGTTTAGTAGCTGTTTTACTTTCCTCTGAGTGCTTTGAGATGATACAGAAAATATTTTTCAGCAGTGCTTAATGAAACTATTTTCCTTCAATAATTTTGAACGACAGACCACAGGAACACAAAGAGGTCAGAAACAAAAGTCTCTATGTTGTCTGTAGCTGGCAAATACTAAGTGCCCCCTCAAGAAATTTTAAAATAACATATTAAGTTTGTTATCCAAGGGAGAGGTCTCAAAAGACAATGCATTCTGTTGTTAACAGAGCATCTTTTATCCCTACCAGTCTACTTCAAGACATTTCTTTACAGTGGTCAGCTGTTTGTGTTATTTTGGACAGCAATTTGTAAAACCTTGATCTTCTAGAATTGTTGTCCTAAAGTGAGGTGATTCAGAAATGCAAATTATATGACAAGCTGAACAGGGGACCTCAAAACATTGAAAGTTAAGGCAAAGTGAAGATATATTAAACTACAACTAAGGTACTGCTATCATGACTTTAATCACTACCTTCCAGAGAGTGTTCAGAGTGGGCCAAAAGAAGTGAGTAAACAAACTCGTGCCTAAACTGAATATTATTAAAATTACTAGTATTAACATAAATCCAATGCATATCAAGAAAATAGTTATTTTGATGTGAAGCTGGTATAAGGCTATGATGTAGAAGATCAGTTGTTTAAAATGGTCTATTTATGTCTAAAAATAATGAATTCCAGTGGAAAGAGCAGCCAGGGAGATGATGGAACTGGGCAGGGATATGAAAAAAAGAATATCATGGCACACTTCTTTCAAGTCATGAAAGAAAGCATATGAAAAATAAAGAGACAAATCTCCATCTAGAGATTTAATCATATCAGAATATAATGAAGAAGACAAATACAGTAGAGCAGTTATTATCCTTCCCAGTCCCAGCAGGGGATCTTCAGGTGATTTTTTACCTGGAATTTTCATCTTAACCATAAACAACTGCAAGGTGTTTTACAGTTTACTATTTTACAGTTTTTTGCTAGAGAAAACGTTAGGTTTTTGCTTCCAAAATGTGCTGAATTAAATTTGTAGTTATATTATATATTATAAACACAAATAATCTACATCTCAAGCAATCTGCACTTCTCTAAAGATAAAATTTCTTGAATTTAACCTCTCAAATATATCTGTGGATAATTTATATCATCAGGTAGATCACCACAAAAATTCATTAAAGAAATAATGGCAGTATGAGGTAGTATTAACACATTTAAAATAATTGCTATATGAATAAATAGTTCCATAATTTAACATAGTTTTAGAAAATGACAGAGCAATTCAAAATTTCAACCATACTTATCAAAATAGAGTCAGTTGTCTAGCTTCAAAGCATATGCTGGATTTTGTCATTGAGAAGAGCACTGCCTTTGGCAGCTGCTTCATACTCACAGTTGGCTTTTGGAAATAGAGCAAAGTTTCATCAGTTTAATTTTCTGAAGTGTTGGCATGATCTTCTCTTCTGAATTTGGCCTGCATGTGCTCAGAGAATTTTCTTGGGGTTTTTTTAATTTCTGACATCACAAGTTTTCTGCAAATACTCCTAATCCTTTTTGCTGTAAATTTTTTTTTGGTTGATTCTCCTCATTTTCAACAAAAATTATTAAAAGCTATAATTGCTGGTTGTGACACGGCTGTAGTAATTTTATCTGGTCTCTAGAAATGGTGAGTCTAATTCCAGTTCAGAGGGATTTCTGTCGTCTTTTTCACTAGCCAAGGTGAGGCAATTTTGTGAATAAAAGCCCTCACTATCAGTTTTCAATGCAGTTTTTCACCATTTCAATTTTTGGGGTAACTACGAAAAAATCCTTTTGGCAAAGTTTCAAAAAGCAACACTTCATGATTTTGAAGAGTTTCTCGTTTTTATTAGAACAACTTGAAACAAACATAAGGTTAGTTTTCTGATGAATGGTGGTAGAAATAATAATGCCTCTTGCATCTGCTTCATCAGCTGCTTTTCTTACGGGGTTGTCAAACACAGGGGGATTCATCAATGAGGTACAAACTGCTTTTGCGAGATCTGAGTTCATTGTTAGGTCAGTGATATATGAAGAAAAGCTCATCATTTTTCTAAGGAGACATCAGGCATCTCCTTGCCTGAGGTTTTACAGGTATTCCTGGATGACTTCAGTTTCATCAGCATATGCACTAATTTGGGCCATCGTTAAAGTTGCTGATTTGTATTTTTTTAGGCACTCATCTGAACAGCTGCTATTACTATTCAAGTATTGTTCAGCTGAATTGTAGTTATGCACCCTTTCATCCGAAAGGTGAAAATGTCTCAAAAGTACTTTTCTGGCAGAAACATTTCCCCGGGATGATGTATGCAAAGGAGTTTCTTTCTCCACTCTCAGCAGTGAGAACTTGTCTGTGCTAAATTCATGTTCCCCTGCTGCAAGGCGCAGGCTACAACTTCTAGCTTGAATTCAGCCGTAAAAATTTAGCATGTTGCTTCTAATGTCATTGAAACCACTGCATCCTGCTCTCAGATAGCTGGATGCTATTCATTAACAATTGTGAGCCTCTCTATAGCTGCCATTTTCCCTGGCTAAAATAATATTGTGTAGGTAGTAGGAGAGAAATGGAAAAGTATTTTTCAGCAATAAGAGACAGGAATACAGTGCCAGGAAGGGCTCAGGCTGGATAAAGGTGATCCTATCTTGTGTAAATCCCTCCTGCTCAGGTCAGCTGCTGTGTCAGAGTCCATTTTGTCTTGGAGGTCCTCTGCTACAGGGAAGGACAAAAATGTAGTGGTGGATTTCAGTGGTGGAAAAGAAAGCTACATGGAGTAAGAAGTAAGAGGAAATTAATTGCTCTGCTCAACTTGCTTTTGTGCTATCCTCCTGTTCCATGGAACTATCATGACTGACTTTTATTTTTATACGGTTACACAAACTGTAATCTTGAAAGTAAGTTATGTGTGGAAAAGGTTCTCCCTTTGTTTATTTTAGCAGCAATGTTGATGTCAGCGAATTGCATTTTGAACCCTTGGTTCCTTTACTGTGAGAGAGACTAATTGCTCTGGACACAGCTTCTCCATCAGTCAGTTCTTTGCAGGTCATCCTGCAGAAGGTTTCTGTGCTATTATCATGCCCAGACAAGGTTTTTCTCTCCGGACTTGTGGTAGGTGAACTTTCCTTGATCGATGGTTGATGTGGGGAAACTGCCACATGCACACACATATCCATGCACAAGGAATAGATTAAGCATGTCAAATCAATTATTCCTCACCTACTACTCTTTGGTACTTCTCAGAAGGTTGAGGGATTCTAGTAGTCATGGTGGGATTTAGATTTCTCCTCTTAAGCAATTTGTCCACTTCTCATGTGAGGCCCAGAAGAAGAAGGAAACATTTTGTTGGAGGGTAAACAATAATTCCACTGTCTACAATAAATGACTCCAGTCATCAGTGCCAAGGTTCATTCCTGATCCTGTAATGAGAAGTGCTCAAAACTCTGGCAGTGGAAATTCCAAAATGTTATTTTTACCTCAGGCTTGTAAGGAAATGAGGCTTATTTGATCATACTCTGTGTGCATGCATGTGTCTATCTATCCATCTGACCTCTCCTAATAATGTTTGAGGTCTTTGTCTAATTTCAAGAAAATCTGATGAAGTAGTAGAAATCACAAGCAATGTTAAGTACCAAAAAGCATCAGAAAAGTATTTCCAAAAAAAGGGATGTTTGGTGTCTCCATCGAGGGAAAAGCAAATATATTTTACAAGCTATCAGAAAGGGCTGCTGAAAGACAGGCTATATTAGCTCTTTCCCACCTTGAATGACTGCTTTTAATTCAGTTTTCTTTTTCCACCTCACTTTTGCCCATAGGCTTTTTTTGTAACCATTGCATGTAAGAGTGGTAGCATACTACAGACACTCAGCCAGAGCACCCCATGGGAAAAGAGCACAGTCTGAGCAGTTCAGGACTACAGATCTTCAATTTGTGGCAAATAGGAACTTCTGGTCTATGTTGCTTACAATCCTGACAGCTCTCTTCTGATTCAGCATCCTAATAACTTCTTGAAGAAGTTAAAACTGGGAAGTGCCAATGGAAAGCCATAGCAAGGTTGTCAAATGAAAATATTCAAATATCAAAAGTTGGGCCATGAGAAAATATGAGATTTGTTTAAGTATCTCAAGGCTATGTTGCATTTTGCCTTTCTATACCTGTGGTTTGGCATAACACACTGAAAATAAAATACACACCACACAAACTCGATAACCGGAAAAAAACCCCAAACATATATATATACATATATATATATATATATATGGGAATACCAACAGAATGATAAGGTAGGTGGGATTTTACCATTACCATTTTTGTTAAAATTTCTGAAATTTAATCTAAAAACTCTGAAGGTTCATATTGTAGCTCTTTTACTCCAGCAGATCTGGAGAGAAATCCATTGCTGGTATCAGAAGAATGCCACTCCACCAAGAAGTTTGCTCCTTAAAACTGTTTATCTTTTGATAACTTTTGAACTAGTGTTACACTGATATTGATATCAAGTCCAAATAAATCATATTAAAATACTTGGATCCACTTATAACTTTTACTGTTAAACAGCTACTAAATTAGTAAAAAATCCTGAAATACAAATATGAACAAAAGTATCTTATTAACTAGAGCTAAGTAAATCATTACAATACATTGATAAGAAAAGGTTAGGGTACTAATTGTAAAAATACGGAAGAGGTAGGAAAAATAATACAGGAGCTGTTGTAAAAGAGAAGGTTTGAAGTATTTAGAGAAGTTAAAAGACCACACTAGAAAGTAAACATCTACATTTAGGACAGTAGCTGGTTTTCTTTGAAGCTAGATTTATTGTCTCATGCTTTTTGAAACAGAAGTAGTAAAAAAAGTTTAATCACTGGATATTTTAGTTAGATTTTCTTCCACTACTATAATGTGTTGCAGGATTTTCAGAAATATTAGAAAAGTGATATTTAAGTGAAATTCTCCAGAGAGTTTCAAAGCAACCTGAGTATTCTCAATGGAAGTCTAAAGTGCTGTAAATCTGCTTTGTTTCTGCCCAGGACTCTGAGAGCTGCTGGATAGGGATCTGTGTCTGAGCTTGGTGTTTCAGATGCACTAAACTTCTCATGGAATTAATGTCTTTTGTCTTCTGCTGCTCATGAAGTTGCTTGGGAAGGGAAGTGGGTTGGCATGTTTCATGGCAAGGTTCTGCACGGTGCAGCACCAGACCCAGTGCTCAGGGAAGGAACTGCCCTCACGCTTGCCCATGACAAAGCTGATCTGTGTGTGGAGAAGTGGGTCTATTCGCAGCCATTCAGTAGCTGAGTCAGAGGGGTCACAGCCTTCCGAACAGGTTGCTGTTTGTCTATAAAACTCTGATAAATTTTTGAAACTATCAAATTCTACCGGGACAAAATTTCCTGGTGAAAATGAGCAACGTATTTGAGAAAACGTGGTCATTGGACAGGTTTTAACCACTGGCTTCCTTGGGAAGGAGAGAGCAGAACTCAAGCGCTTCAGACATCCTCCCCATTAACTGCTTTTCCCTCACACGTTTCTCTTAGTTTTGTTTTGAACTAGTTTCCTCTCCCTGTCCCCAGGTACAAGGACAAAGGGTAAATCCTCCCCATCCACAACATGATTGTAGAATTGTGTGAAGGTCTCATTTGCAAGTGAACCAAGTGACAGAAATAGACATGTTTATTTCTTCTGCAAGGTGGACAAGAAGAAGCATTTAAAATGGGAAGAATGGAGAAGTAAAGAGTTGGGAAACTCACTTTTGAACAATTTTTCTGTCTATAATAAAATAATAATTTGAAAATCTTATTAATTTTTATTATATTTCTTTTTAAACCAATACAAAAGTATACTTATAAAAAGATTTTCTTATTTTAAAAAGACTAATTAAAGGTCTACCTATGAGATAATATTTTCAGTTTATCAGAATAAAGTTTTTTCATTGACCTGAAGTGAACACATTTTTTTTATGTTATCCTGTAAAAGAATTTTGCAAGGTTTTGTTTTGTTTTTATTTTCCCCTTGGTTGGAAAATCCATTTGCTGGCCAACTATACAAAATAGTCACAAAAGCAACATTTTCTCTTTTCTGTAAAGCAAATTCTCACTTGTATTTTGAGCAATGATACAGTAATCTTCAGTGTATTATGGAGACAATCCATAAAATATTTACTATGCACTTAGTGTGCATCATTTCTTTCAACTCAGGATGAGTAGGTTCCTCAAACTTTGGTTACTTCAGTTTAGAACTCACTGTGGATTAGAGAGAAATTTACAAAGAGGGAGTCAGCAGGTACAGGAGTGACCTAAGAAGTAGGAGGAGTATCCTCTTCCAACCCAGTCTGCTAGGAAGGCTGGAGAAGTACTTTTGCTTTACTCTGCACAGCCCTTACCCCAAATCTGGAAAACAAAAAATAATGTGACCTTGTTAGTAGTGTAGTTTGAGATTGATGGATGAAAATATTACCTAGGATCTAGAAAATAATAACAACTGTTTTTTGTTGACTCTCTTTAGAAATGAGGGAAATACATGAGAAGGCTTGTGGTCACAAAACAGGATAGCAGCTGGAATTGGAGTGTAAGATTTGCACTTCCTAAACCTCTGTTTCTCATTTTCTCTCATTTTGAAAGAATGCTTTGTATCATATTTGAATATTCTAGAATATGTAAATGTTTTCTAAGATCATTAAAATAATTACGTTTTTTCTTATCTGGTTTCATAACCTTCCAGCATGATCTTCAAATTCAGTCATTTCTTCATCTTTTGACCTATGCCATGAGATTTAATAATAACACGTCCATCAAGAAAAACAATAATGCAATCTAGAGCATCCATATTCTGCAGTGGTCTGGAGGTTAAAACTGGCAAATCAGTCTAAGTGCTTCAGCATGGTAAACATCAGGGACCTCACAGTTCAGCTGTAAGTGGGATCTGTGTGCTGTGGTAAGTGAAGCAGAGATGTACAAAGAAGAACAGAAGGAGTTGTGAGTGATCTTCTCACCCTTTCACGGACTTTCCCTCAGTTAACACTACTAGTGAGGAGGCATTGACGTACCCGATATAATTGCCTTTTCTCCCTCTATTGTTAACAGATCAAAGCAGAGACTCCTCCAGAAGGAAGATTCTAAGCAGATATCTGATTTAGGTGCCCTGAATTGTCTTCCAGGGGTGCTGTTCTGTCTTTGCTGACCAGACACACAGTCCGAGAAGACTAGCTGGAGGAACAAGTCATCGCTGATGCCAAAATTCAACAAACTTCCTTTCTTTTCCCACTTTTCTTGCCTGTGTAACTCACAGTTAATTCACAGTGCTGACACTATCCTTCCCATACAAGACCATCCTACGAATAGATGAAGCAACTCCTACAGAAGGTGACATGCAAGAAACTGCAATTTTAGCATTCCCAGCATGGCCACTTACTGGGAATGGCTGTGCCAGTGAATGCCTAAAGCAGCATGACCTCTTTGCAGCAAAGCTACATGCATCTTCATTCATACTGCCACCAGAATCTTTAAAAAGATTTATAATTCTTTTTCCATCACGATAAACTGAACTAGTTAATTCACTTAGTTGGTTTCCCATCTCGAGGACACATTGTTTTGTCAAAGCGAGTTTGAAAGGACTTGCATTTGATTTCAGTTCAGATTCAGCCTCATGGGAAGGGTCCAAGACAACCACATGGTATAGCTGGCACTCATTTTCAAGCAGCACTCTTGAAGTGTTATCCTTCCAAGGCATGCTTAAATCAGCCAGTAAAGGGAAACAGAAGACAGATGGGTTTTCTTTCCACTGAAATCAGGAATGACTCTAAACGCTGGGAACATCTCATCAATGATGTTTGCTTTGACCCTAGCCTGCAGCTTTGATATGAATATCTCAACTATTCCTTCCTGCAGGGAGTAAGAGATAAAATTTGCAAGCTGGAAAGAAAGTGGTGTGTGGTCTGACTTTGCAAAAATGACTGAAAACAACTTTTCCTTTTGCCACAATGAAGATCCACTAAAACACAGAATGTGCCTGTATGCCTCATGTGCATACCTTAAATCTCTTCTCCCTCCTATAGTTTTACCAAATTGAGTATTGGCTTCAAGAATTATCTTCTCAGCTTTCCAGAATTTGCGGTGTGTTTCATTTTGTTTAAAAAACTAGGGCAAACCCAGGGAAATGACTTCAGCTGTGTGGTGAGAATTGCTAGCTGCTAACTGAACCACAGAGTACTGCTGGGAAACTGCATACTTGCATATGATAACCATTTTATGGGAATGTGTGCTGACCCACAGCTGTGGTTCTCCGCAAAATACTGGGAGCATGAGTCCTCTTCTACCAAACATACTTTAGGGTCTATTCTTAGCCTTTCTTTTTTTTTTTTTTTTTTTTTAAGTAGCAGAGTTTTGCTTTCCTCAACACTGAGATTAAGTGGAAGAAAAAAAAAATCTGTGACAATGTTTCTTGTGTTTGTGTCTTTAAATGGTTTGTAAGTGGATGTAGCTTCATTAATTGCATTTCAGGTAAATATTGGTATGAGTTGCTTAAGAACTGAACTAATTGTATTTATTTATTTCTTCTGCCACATCTGTAAATTCTTGAGAATGGATATTAATTTTAGTTACCATATTTATCAACTCATCGTGTACAAATATTTAATGAAAGAAAAACTAGCCTGTCTTCACTAGAAATAACTCAGTGATAATAAGATACATGTTCCTCAGTCTTTCTTCTCTTCAGGATGCACTTTCATATATATGTGTGTGTATATAATAAAGGACATTTATGGGTAATTAATGAGACTGCAGGCAACTAAGCTGAGGTGAAGGTAAAATTTTATGCTTGAATTCCCTGGGCAAAAAATTGCATATTGAGTTTTCCTAGTGCCTTCTCCTTCTCCGTGATTATTGGAAAGGTTTCAGTGTTCCAGTGGAAAATGACCTGATACTTCAGTACTTTGAAATAGATTGAGTCACAAGTTTTCTAAATCAGGCCTAAATACATCATTGTGTCAGATGTGGCCCCATAAAGCGCCATCAAGGTAATATTTCTGGGAGAAATCTTCAGCATGGACAGACCTTTCCATCACTTAGCAGGCAAGAAGAAAGAAACGTGACACATTATGAACTTTTCTGCCACCTGTTTCAAAAAATGATGAAGGTCCCAAAAATCCACTGAACATAGGCAATCTACCTGAGGATAGAGGCTTCTTGTTTCCCAGCTGTGGAAAGAGATGTATCTCTTGTTTCCAGATTAGTTTGGATGAGATTAATTGATTTAATCATGGCATGTTCCTATGAGCAACAATAATCAGCATTAAAGAACAGAGCAAACAGGGTGTGCAAGTGCAATCTCACCACACATGCAGCATCACACACATGCACAAGCACACACACACACACACATTTATATAAGTGACTATATGTTAATCTGGCAAAGTAAAACGACGTGCAGAAGAAGGTCATTAAATTCTACTTAAAGGAGCTTTTCTTTCTTCCCCTTTTTATTGCGTCTAGCAGTTACTTGGCTGCCTTTATAAACAATTAATCTCTGGCCTGATAGCACTGAGCACAGCAAACTGGAGAAAACTATTAAAACAGAGTGAAGACAGCTAAAAAGTTTCACTCCTGAGCCCCCCATCTGACCTAGGAAGGCTCCATCCTGTTTTCTGCTTGAGAATGCACTGGGGTCTCATCAGCCATTTTTGCAGTCCCCATATCTCATGGGCTTGGAAATTGGCCTCCTTTTCTCTACTGCCCTACTTGTCATATCTTAAATACCTTGAGGCTACTGTCATGTGTTCACCCCTCAAACAAAGCTGGTATTGTGGAAATAGTGTGGTGATGAGTACTGGCAAAATGCACATGGAGATTTTCAGGAATGTTGGTTTGGAAAGAAGATGAAAGGCTCCAGTGTGTGTCATAAGGCAACCTCCTGAGAGAGGGACCTTTCTTCCTTGTCTTGCTCTTCTGGAAAGCTAGATCACACCAAGCACCTTACATGGGAAACTGAGGTACAGTTTGGTTCTGTCAGAAACCAGCATTTCCATTCCTTCAGGAAACTGTTTTATACCCAAGAAATAATTGCAGTGAAGACTAAGGGTGCTCATGTACCACAGTGATGGGAATGGTCAAAGAGAGGAAAAACCAACAGGCAACAGTGCAGCTTTCTTGCAAACACCTTTGGATTCACTGTCTAACTGTGAGCATGAGCCTGTTCTTCCCTCCATGTGCTGTGCTAATGTCCGCATTGTTTGCGTGCCAGCTGGAAAGCTGAGGAGTTGTGTCCATTTCACCATTACTGCCTGTTAACAGAATCACTGGGGGGAGATTGGACTGCCTTACGCCGGAGAATCATGTAGATACAGCAGGGATGAGTCTGAATCCAGCCTGCCTGCACATGTGCAGTGGCAAAGGAAGCTGATTCCCATGATTTCTTCCCCTAAGTCCTCTCAGGGCACTTAAGGCAAGATAAGTTTGCCGATTTGTCTGCTTTGGAGTCAGCAATTTGACTTGCATGACAGTCTAGTTCAGTGAACAAATGAAATGGTTTATTTATAAGCTTACTTCTCACCAGGGAGCCAATTTATGTTTAAAATTAGCTAATTGTCCCTTTGATGGATTTCTACTTGAAGTAAATAGAGGTCATTAAGTTCCTCTGTTAGGTTGCATTCGGAAAATAGCTATCTGACAAGAGGTTGACCTTACTGAGAAATCCCAGGTAAAGTCAACAATTTGGAACAGCTATTTAACTTTACACATTAGCAAAGTGCCTAGGGAGGAAAAGGATGTCATTACCCTGACGGTCTCCTCATACCTCATGCCTTTTATGACTGGAGGTATAAGTTAGAATAACTTGAGGTACACTTATAAGCAAGTCACATTTTGGGGTACAGAATGATTTAAATTTTCCTCCTTGGAAACACTAGTATCCCATTAATGACTTTTCTTATCAGACCTCCCCAAAAGACCATTGCCTTCTCTTGAGAAGAAGCAGAAGTGCTAATAAAACATTAGGCATTCTCCCAAAGTCAAACAGTTGGCTCAATCCTTACTTTCCAAGCTCTGCCAAACCCATTAATACGTCTCCCCTGCCTACTAAGATATTGTACACCTGCATTGCAAGCTTCAAAGGTACAAGGAAACTTCTGAAATATAGCTTAATTAAACCCAAGATATCTGAATACTCTAGTCTGCTGTTATCTATGATTTTTCACTACAGCACATCCTCAGCACTGGGGATGTACAATGTAAAGGAGCACTCACTGTGGTATAATTTAAACAGCAATGCATCACATTGTAGGGAAGTGCTGTGGCAATGGGAATCTGGCCCAGCATTACTCAACAGTTTTATTAATGATCTTGTAGAAGGAGCATACACCACATTTGTTAAATCTGAAGATACTACTAAATTAGGAGGTGCTGCTGGCAGCAGGGAGGATGGGAAAGTAACAGAGAAGGACCTAGAGTTGTCAGATACATGGACTGGGAATATGTAGCTGAAATCCATCCTGGACACAAGGCTAGTCAAAAAGGACAGAAAAACCCTCCAGTCTGTATTTAGCAGAAGGTAAATGCTGAAGACCTGAAGAATGAAAGAAAATGACAGTTGGTTAGATAAAAATGTGCAAATCTGATACAGATCAGTGAAGTATGGAATCCCAACCCTGACAGTGGCTCTCTGTGACCATTGTCTCTTTGTCAGAGACCAAAAAATGCTTCCTACATGACACTGATGAACCATTTCTGAGAATGATCTTATGGAAAAAACCCTAGTGGTCCATGTAGTCTGAAATCCTGTCTTCAGAAGGGACTAATCCTAGACAAATGAGGGTAAGGTGTTGGGAATTCTGGGGCTAACAGTCATTGAAAGGATCCCCAGAAATGCAGAAAGAGTCTCTTACATAAACTCCTTCAGGGTCTGGGAAGACCTGAATTAGTCCCAGTGGGACTGTCAAGTTGGAATACTGCTGTAGGAAGCTGTTATCCTGATAGAATCCTGCTGTGGCTCCACACTGGGGCACAGAGCCTGCAGCTCTATCACACCATAAATGACCTGCCCACAGGGAAAATTCCCTATCCAGCTCTACTTGTTAGAGGTTCCTCAGTGTTCTGAAGACTGATGGCTTACATTCATTTCAAAATTCCTTAGGTAAAATATTAGTCACTTGGAAATTATTGATAAACTCCCACTGAGTTCTATGGAAATAGGATTTCTTCCAAGGGATATTTATTATATGGCAAATTCTGTGGAGGAGTTGAAAAGTCTGCACAGGCAGCCTATTTAAAGTCTCCCTCTTATAAATCTGCTATCTCCCTTTTGCTACTCCTGTAACAACTTACTCTCTCCAAAGGTAATTTCTGAAAGATATCAGCTATCCATGAAGAATTATACACTAATTAATGAGGAAACTAGCCATGGGAAACTTTCATAGAACTTTCTGAATATTTTGAAATCTCAATGCAAAAGCAGCTTTATGGAGAATAAAACAAAGGCATAGGAAATTAACATTTATTATTTGATCACTTTTGTTTTAAAATACACAAACAGAATTGTCAAAGTTACCTCCTCCATCAAAAAATTTGAGTAGCCATTGGAGGGTCTTTTCTCCCATCCTTTGATTTAACTATTACTGGGAAATACAGTAGCCAAATGTACTTTTTCCTACACTGAGGAGAAAGGCATGGGGAGGTGCATTATGTAAGAAATTTCCTCTAAACACTTAGTTTTAGGATGCTGTGTTTTCCCCAAAAGCATAATATTCTACTTTCTACCCTGCAGTAGTTGAAGGAAGCAATGAAGCTGCAAAAAAGGGAAGAAGTTCCCTTGTTAGGCTTCATTACTGCAGAAGGTTGTGTCACTAGAAGAGCAGAGCAGTTCTGGGACAGCCTTCTGACACTGGCACTGGCTGCAAAACCAACTTTCTGTGCATTTTACAGCCACACTGCACTGACATATCCAAAATCTCTCCTCTCCTTTTTATTTTCTCTTTTCTTTATTTCTCAAAAAGCTGTGACCGTGCTAGGAATTTGTTAGAGTAATAAAGCTGTAAAACTGACCAGGTTCTTCAGTGAAAACAATCTACTGCTACATAGTTTTCTTCACAGTCTTATTTCTGCCTTTCTGATGTTACTCCATCATATGTGTGGAAAATGCATGAAAACAACTCTGCTTATGAAATGTATCCTCTATAGAGATTTTATGCAGCTCATTTAAGCAATAATTATTATTTGATTTGCATCAGGCAATGATTACTTGTGGCAACATTCCAGCTTCTAAATTGGCCAATTGTGATTTCTTCCCTTACAGGAGGATGAACTGATTTCAAATCTAGTTGTGTGGAGCTTAGATTGAACAGTTCTGGTTGGCTGTAGAACCGATGCAAAGTGGAAGACATCAGCTTAGTCTCATCTTAGTTTCATACTTAATATTATAATTCATTTAAAAATTGAGAAGAAATCTTTATTTTTAAACTTTGTTTTAAATGCAGACAATTTTTATTCTGTACTAATATATTGAAAATCAATAAAAGCACAGAAAAAGTTTCTTCAAACCAAATTATTACAAAGTTATTAAAGCAGGCCACAAAGCTGCATAGTTGAGATTTAGGAAGTATTTCTAAGATTTACTGCTATTTATGATATTTAAAATTTTTGCTAAATGACACCTATAAACTAAAATATGTCTTGGTTTCCTCATTAATAAAACTCAGATAATTTGTTCCTTTCCTTATAGATGTGATAGGAATTTGCTTTTCTGAATATTTGAATGTGCAGCAGGTTATTAATTATTTCTGCATACATATTGAAGTCTTGGACTCCTATTTTCTGCCCGATTTTGTTAATGTACACCTTTGCATTTTTCTCTAACAATAACAGGACTCTGCAGAGAATGAGCCTGGACTCCAATGTATTCTGGTGAAGAGTTAGACCTTGATTAGCTCATCCATCTGAGTGAGAGAAGGTGGATTTACAAGTCGTGGTGCTCTCTGGGGGAAGCCCAAATCCATGAGCTGTAGAGTCCTCTGGAACAGGGCACTCTCAGTCTCACCTGTTGAGATTGCTGCACCTTTCCACTGAAGATCCAAAAACCCACCGGACGTTTGAAAAACGTCAAATATTCACCCAGGTATCTCCCCTCTTGACATCCTAACTTTTCTGAACCATTTTCTTTGTCACCAGCTTTTCAGGGTGTTGAATGGGTGAGCACAGGCAGCTGCTGCATTCTCTGGACTCCATCCCATGGCAGAACATCCCTTATCTAATCCTTGAGACCCCTGTGGAGACATCTCTTTTACAATACATAGAAGAAATGGCTGCTTTTAACTGTTATTATGGTAGAGAACATGGAACACAGTGATTGTTGAAACCACTACTTGTTTTTACTAGAAGGAGTCTAGTGAAATGACTTGAGGTTTTGTAGAAAGAGTGAGAGATGAAAACTGCAGCTAAAGACAAGCAGCAGACTAACTGCATAAGAATGCTGGCAGGTAACAAAAAATAAATACCTATGAAGTGTGATTCTACTTAGTAGTTAAAAATAGGGGTTTTTTCTAAATATTTTATTGTTATTATGTCTTTAATTCTATAAACAAACAAAAAACCAAACAAAAAATAGCCAGCTGTTTTATTGAAATAGCAACAACAAAACATTAAGAAGGAATTAGATATTTCTAATTTTCTCCTTATGGGAGTGTAAGAGTCCAGCGGCTGCTGTAACTGGCAGTAAAGTCACCCTTTCACAGAACTTATTGAGCAGTAACTGTTAAAAAATCAAGGTTGCCACTAAATCACAGTTCTTCACTTGGTTCCCACATTATTGCAGCGCCCTAAGCTACACACAGCTGCCACACATCTGCCCAGAGGTGGCTGCATTTCAGTGGCATGCAAAAGAACACCCAAATTACATCAGCAGGCAGATTAATACACTCTCTAATTCTACATGACAAGCAATAAACAAATGCAAATCATCATTTTATTCAATAGGTGACAGAATTCCTTCTTGGATAATAGAAACTGTGTCCCAGCATATTGCTAGGAAATACTGAATGGCTACAAATATTTGGCTACCTCTCGTGCTTCACTGCACTGTGTGTGGTCGCTTCTAACTATTTTGATGCAGTCTTGCAATGCCACAGAATCAGCGTGGTAACATTTTATACTAAATTTATTTTTATTTCCATGGAGGCAGATAGTCATGAGATATGTAATGCAATGTTGAATAAAGTTTAATCTCATTGAAAACACCAAAATATCAAATGTGAATATAGGGCAAAATTCTAAGAAATTTACTGGAAAGAAGTATTATGTATTTTAGAAATATGGTAGGTTCAAAGCTATATAAGAAAATATATATAAGTGATTTTTATGAATGTCAGTGAAGATTCTTCTGACGTATACTTACATCCTTAAAGCACAAAAAAGTCAATATGTAAAAATATAGACTAATAAATATATTAAAAAAACAATATCTCATGTTGCTGCAATAAAATTATTTTTCCTTAATTATTTATCAAATTCCTTTTCTGTGCCTGGTAAAGGAAACAGTAACCAGCACTCGATTTTCCTGCAGACATAACTTTCCCATGAAGTAATGATGTACAATAGTTTGCAGTAAATCAGAGGCTCAATGGCACAAAGGGAAAAGAGTTCCTAAAGGCACAGGTAAGATGCAGAGGCAGCTGAAGTGAAAATGAAAACCAAGCTTTTGTACATCTCACCAGAATTAAAAAAGTACCCTTAAATATCCCCATTATTGCAAAGTGCCAATGTACTTGACACCTCCCATAACTGCTCTAAAAATGAGTAAGAACTTACTTACACAAGGTATTTCATAAAACCCCACACTGCCTTTAAAAACTATGTCACAGCAATCCCAGTATCATTCCTCCTGTTTTTTTATACAGGTTTTATTAACTCCATATTAGATTATTAGAGCTCCAGTCTGCAGGGCAATTTTCCAAAAAGAGTTAGTGTTTATCCTCACAATTTACTTCTTCCAGAAACCTAAAACCCCCTAAATTAGCAACAAGTTCACTATCATTTGACAAAAACACACTTGTCTAGCTTCTCTTAAATCAGAGCAGAGATTCAGGCTCTAAACGACTGCTGCAAGCTCAGTAAGAGTGATTTATCTGAGCTTCTGCCATAGAGAACGTGTTCTTTTAATAGTGCTGCATGTTGAAATTGTTTATATAATTTCAGTTTGTCATTTTTAGAGTTTATTTGTTTTTGCATCTGTACATTTGAAGAGAATATCTGGAAAGACCTGCCTTCTCTTGAACTGCACTTAGTGACTTGAGCTGTAATAAAGCAACTTTCCTTGCTCTGTTTTGACATTTTTCATAGTCAACAAGCAAGAGTAGTTTAATGTTGATTGCACACAGTCAAGGCCGTGTATTCACCAAAATGCTCTTTTTTAACAGAATCACTTCCTCCTTTGCAATATGGGGTGAAGAAGAGTTGTCTCCAAAGTGAATCTGAGTTGACAAGCTTCCTTCATATTTCATATGTGTCTGAAACTCACACGGGCACAAAGCAGCTGCTTTCTGCTTCCAGTGCTAATGCACAAACATTGCATCCCCTTGGTCTCTGAGCAAGCGTAATGTGACTGTCCCTGGCAAACTGTGGAACAGCAGCAAAACCCCACAACTTCTCCATAAGCTTTCTTCAAGGCCAGATGTGTAAAAAAAAAAGGTGCATAGGGTTTTGAAGTGCTGGTCAGAGAAGACTGTGCAACCAAAATCCACCCTCTTTAATCACACATTTAGCAGTCATATTTACACAGTATTTATTCCAGACCAGGCTTCCAATCATGGAAAAGATACGTTCATGTTTTTCTTAGGTGATTGGGGTAGGCCCTGAATATATCTTTAGAGGCTGTAGCCAGGGATGGCTACTCTCATGGATATAATGAAAACATTGATAAGATTGCAGAAATGAAGGGGAGATATGTATCATAAGGAGGGTAATTGGTGAATTGGAAATGGCAGAAATATTGCTAGCCAAAAAAGATCAAAATTTTTAAATGAATTACTAATCACTTGCAAGGCCCTGGTTAACCCTGACATTTAAGTAGAGTTTTATGTTGCCTGTGTCATCAGTAATTCAGTATGCTCACACAGCCATGACACTTTCATGGGTTTTTTCTGTATTTACTGTACCAGTCTGCTTTAACCACGTACTGGAAAAGGTACAAGAAAATGTGGCATTGCACCATCATTTCTTATTCATATCACCAAACCACATTAAGACAGCTCAAATCAACTCACAATTCCAGATGTTGCAGTTACAAATAATTTGAAGGGAGAGCAGGTGAAAGGAGTAAAAGCATATGCAGGATAAATATATGAGAATTCTCTTTGGAAAGCCTAAAATAACAGTTTTCTCAGAGAAAAAGCATTTGAATTTGGAAGGTTTGACAAAGTGTAGTTGTGAGCAATTTCATTTCTTATTATTCATTCTTCATAATCCCTCCCTTGCCCAGGCCCATGGCTTGTGCACATATTCTTACTGTACTTACTTCCACTAATACACATACAACTTTAAATCTTCAAGGAAAGACTATATTGGGAGCTTCTTTAATCATAACAGTCTTTGGGTCTTGGATGTATGTCCTTTTGTGACTGAACTTCAGTATCTGACACTTTTCAGCATTTTTTACTGCCCTTTTGACAACTCCAGCTTGGCTGCTTACAAAAAAATGTGCTTATTTAAATTATCTGGATCAGAATGAACCAGGCCAGCAAAACCTGTTTTAAACAGCTTTAGCTAGTTGAACTCTTTTGCAGCTGTGTTAGGTTAGGGTGCATTCAGAGGAGCAAATTGGCTGGCAGACCTGCAAGGGCTTCTTGCAGACGTGTGAATGAGAAGCAGGGAGCAGAAGGCAAGGTCTTCTGCTGTCCTTGAGTCTGGAGAGTGACTGGACAGTTAGTCTAAGCCAAAATCTACCTCTACTTAAGCGATCTTCTCTAGCACCGTATCAGTAGGCAGAGGCTCTGAATCTGAAGCAAAAACCATTTAGGTTACAAAATCTTTTCACCTATCCAAGCTCTCTACAGCCCTCTCACAGTCTAATCTATGTTTTCTGTCCTCAAACACTGTAAAACACACATTTTGTGTTGTTTTAACTTGCATATTTCTCATCACACTCAATCTCCCCAGAACTCTCCTCAGACATACAAATATTGAGCCCTTCAGGCAGTTCTTCAAAAGTGAAAGCCATTGCTCTTGCAGTGTGGCCAGCAAGGCAGGGTGTTCCTTCCCCCCCTCTCTTAGAAGAGGTGCTGTTCGTGTCTTCTGGTTACCTGCTGTGAGGGGAAGTGACTGACGTAAGATCAAGTCCATGGTCTGGTTAAAACTGATCCCAAGGGCTGGCACAACTTCCACAGTGGTGCCTGAAGGAAATTATTGTTGTCTTGGAGACATAAACAGAGGAACATCTTAAAATTTTAGGTTATGCTGACTTTCTATACATATTGCTACAGAATTTATTATTACAGTTGCCCGAATTCATATAGAGATTCTCTTCATATAGAAGTCTCTTCCCATTGCTATGTTGATGGTGAAGATGCTGAGGCTGAGGAGATCTGCACATTCATCAGATGCCAGAGTAGAAGCAGTGCTCTAGGCCACTGCAAGGCAGCTGAAGCCTGCTAGAAGTTTCATGGGTGACTCAGAGCAAAGCTTGGTGTCTCTCTGAATATCTCACTGGCTGGAGGGAAGTCATTTCTCCAACTTCAGAATCTTGATGAGCATGCTCATCATGAGGGGTGGTGTACAGTCCCTGGTGGTGAGCTGCTGGGAAGGTGTGCAGCAGAGGGCAGCAGCACACACACACACACACACACACACACACACACACACACAAACACCTGCAGCCACAGCAGGCACACAACACACACCCAATAACACTGCTTCCCATCAAATATGGACTGCCGAGTTTTGGATCTCTGCAGGTAAGTTAATCGCTTTCAATCTGAACACGTGAGCTCACAAACATCGGTTCCTCACACCAGAGAGAGGATCAGGGCCATGTGCTGTACTTTGCTTCTGCTGAAGTAACCTGCATCCACATGCACAAATCACAGATGTGCTCTAGAATTCAATGCTGAGTTTAGGGCAGTAAGGAATATTATTTTACAAAAGAAGCAGGGGTATTTATTCTGAGAACTCTCCAGGCATGCCTTGATGAACTTTTAAACAACCAGCTCTAACAAGACCAAGAGATCAGAAAGTGTTTTGCAAACTAGAAAGCTGATCATGAGGCTGGACTCACCAGTCAGTTCATTTGTCTTCATATTTGGCAGATGTTCTCAGCCTGCCTGTCTGAGGCTACTCTAATAACCACAACAACACGCTGCATTGAGGAGGGAGACATTACTTTAGCTATGAGTCAGGTTCTCTTTGTACAGGAAACTATAAATACAATTTCTTTCTATGAAACAGAGACAGAGGTGTAGGAAAAAAACCCCAACCCTGTATGTATTAAGGGCCGTTTCACCAATTCTGAGGTTTTGGAAAAGTTTGTGGGATCTTGCCTCCCTAGAGTGTTCTTGAAGCGTATTCTCCTATAAGTCAGTCAAGGGTGCTGGTATCTTTGATGAGACTGATTCAGTTGCTTGAAATACTTCTAAACAAAATGGTCCTGAGCCTTAGAGTTAAATCCAGGCCCAGATATCAAGTTTTTTCAAACTTGATGCTGGTTGCATTTAGTCTCTGTACTGTTTGATACTAGAGACTGCAGCCAGCTGGAAGCCAGTAAATGCATATACCATTTTCGTTAATCTGCAAATGATTTGGATCCAGCCTTTCAGCCTGTATCTGCCTGAACAACAACAACAACAAATTATTTTGTGCATTTAGAATAGCCAGTGTATTCTGGCACCCAATAAGCATTCTCTATCTTGCCCAAACTGATTAAAGAAATCTCTGAATGGTTAAAAGGAGAATAGAGAAATTATTTCTGAATGTCTAGTGGTTAGTGACTAAGTTATATATTTTCTTCAAATAATTTTGGCAACAATATTACTATCCAGCTCACTGTCTTATCTTTTCTCACTCATATGGAATTGTTAGTGACCATGTTACTTCTGACAAGTAAGATTTTTGAGGATACTTGCATTTAACAAAATTAATTCACTTTTGAATTACGTAATTTTAAGAACTGATTCCAAATATAGAGGAGCTAAAGAAACCCTTTAATTTCTATGGTACTAGAAACCCTATAAGATATCCCTGTATTGTTACAGGGAAAAGCTTTAAAATGCCGATCAAGTTTCTTCTTCAGTGTTACAAAACAGAAGACAAAATAGATACTTATTTAGTATCATAAACCACAATTTAGTAATACAACCTCTTGATTTTAAGCCTGTATCAGGATCCTTGATTAAAAACTTCTGAGTGCTTATTTCTGCAGTGAAGCCATTCATAGTTTAAGACTCTAGCAAGCAAAAGCTACATGGGAAAGAAGTGGGTTATTGTTGGCTCTGACTCAAATCATTTTCATGGACACCCAGGCAGGATAACAATAAATGATGGTTGCAATGCAACCAGGAAGTGACTAGCAGCAAAAAAACTGAATCCAAGTTTTGTGTGGGAATTTCCCACTGTCTTCTCAGACACAATTCCCTTAACTTTTACATTGAAATTGTGGCACTGTATTGATAGTGCGTTGAGATTCATTGCAGTTTGCTCATCCCCTTTGCCGCATTCCTCTGTGTTAGGAGACTTCTGTAGAGTTCTAAATCATTTGAAGGATGTCAGATACATGCAAACCTGGCAGAGTGAGCAATCAAAAAAAGAACAGACGATTTATCTATAACTTTCTGCTCTTTCTGGCTGTATCAGTCGTTATCATCAAAAGCTTTTCTGACTGAAACATCAAAACATCTTTTGGCAAAAATTATCCTGCTACTCGTGTGCCAATGCTTTCTAAGTTTTAACTATATCAATACTTTCTGTTTTCTGACTATCACAAACTGCAAGAATTCATACAGATTCCATTTGCCCTTTTTTTTAACACATGGATAATGCATCCATTGAGCAAGGCACACTGTGTTTACAGAACATGGAGGGATCTCGACTGAACCTGGTATAACAGAGACCAGAGTTTAGCCTGACACATAAGATCAGCAAGTTGATGTAGTAAAAATTTATTACTTTAGAATAAAATTATATCCTTTGGACTGACCCAGTAGAATGAGTAAAATTCCTTTTGTCTCACAGAATCATAGAATGGTTTGTGTTGGAAGGGACCTTAAAGATCCTCTAGAGCCATCCCCCTTGCGCAGGGACGTNTCCTTTTGTCTCACAGAATCATAGAATGGTTTGTGTTGGAAGGGACCTTAAAGATCCTCTAGAGCCATCCCCCTTGCCATGGGCAGGGACGTCTTCCACTAGACCAGGTTGCTTGAAGCCCCATCCAACCCAGCCTTGAACACTTCCAGGGATGGAGTACCCACAACTTCTCTGGGCAAGTTGTTCCATTGATTCACCAACCTCACAGGGAAGAATTTCTTCTTAATATTATATTTAAACTTACCTTTCTTCAGCGTAAGGCCATTGTCCCTTGTCCTATCACTCCATATCCTTGTAAAAAGACCCTCTCCAGCTCTCTTGTAGCCTCTTTTAGGTACTGGAATGAATAGTCCTAACTATGGTTTGAAAGGCATTATTTATTTGACAAACCTGTTGCAAGTAACATATTTCTTCCTTATAGTTCAAACATCAGATTTGATCTTGATTGAAGTCAGTTCATGATTATTGAACTGCAGGAAAAACTACAGAATTTATACTGGTTTTGTGATTTTGTGCTCATTGCATGGGACAGATGTCACCGCTTCTATCAAAACATTAAATCTGATGCAGACAGAATATTTTTAATATCTCTGAACTAGCAGAATGAGTTTATAGCACCTTTGAGCTTTCTTATATATCTACATTTTTGATCTGGTAGTAGTAGAACCAGTTTATACCACAGAAAACCAAGAAAGCCAGTCTTCAACCAACAACGACCCTTCACACATGTTTTGATCATTATTTTGCTCATATTTATCCTCTGAGATACTTGGTACTTCAGAGTTATTTCAAATAACAGGATTCCTTTCAAATCATGATGTCATGAAATCATAAGTGACATTGCACTAGCTCAGAGGACTATTATGGACTCACTGCCAGAAAACTCTGTCTGTACTTCAAAAGGACAATCAACGTGGAAGACAAAAGCCAGAAAAGAATAGGAGAAAAAGTTGCCAGTATATTATTCAGAAAAGGAAGAAGTTGCCGATGTCTGATTTTGGAGTGGTAGAAAAGTAAGATGCATAAATAATTTCTCCTGGCAGTTCTTTCTAATCCTGATGCACCTGACAACTCCAAGTACATTTAGGGGGAAAGGGTCATGAAAATAAATAATTCCCTTCAGATTTTCCTTCTTCACCAAGGTTCATAAAAATACATTAAGAATTATTCCCCAGAGTGAATTTCTTCTCTCTATCTTACATTTTGTCCTCCTGTTTCCTTGTTAACTCTTAAAGTTTACTCTTTGTATTAATATTAATTAAAACAAAAAAATGTCCTGCACCTTTTCTCTGTTCCATGTGGCAAATAGAGGGACATTGATTCATATGTCTCACCACTCTTCCCCTTTGGAGAAGTTGAACACTCTGGGTTGGTCCATCATGTGAACAGCTCTTGTCCTGTCCCATCCCATCTCACACACTGGGCCCAGGCACTGTCCACCAGATTGTTGGCTGGCCCAGGCCAACACTTCCAGGAAACAGGATCAGCCTCACTGGTTTCCCTGATCTCTGGGAATCTCTAATCCATGGGCATGACAGTGCCCATGGCCAGTTTAGGCAGAAACAGAAGACTGGCAGCTCTCAGGCTTCCCCGGAAATCTACATTTTTTATTTGCTCAGATCTGATTCTCATGCAAGTTAAAGAAGAACCACAGCCAAATATCTCAGAAATGTTTATAACTCTCATAAAGACAATTAATAGCAGACATCTGAGTAAGAACAGACAGAGCATGGGTTATAATACAAGCTAATAAAAACTACCCCATATATCACATGAAAACAAAGAGTGAATAAAGCCCCAAATCATGCCCTGTGAAAAACATCACATCAAGAGTAGAACAAAAGTATTGATGGCAAGAAAATGAGAAAAATAAGTAGCAAGTTAAGCCATAGCCCAAAGGTTTTAATTTCATGCTTTGAAAGCCTCTTGCCTCTCCCTTTCCAATTGTTATTTCAGGTTCCAATGTCCAATCATAAATTAACACTACCCTTGTCACTCAATAGCTACACTGGATGAATTAAATCAGGAAGGAATGCCGATCCTCTGCAAAAGCTGAAGTTCAATTTAGAGTTCACTAACAAAAAATATTGTAAATTAGGCTAGTGAAGAAAATGCAGCTGTGAATGTCTTGGAAAATCACACACAAAAAACCAATAAAAACCCCAAACCAGGAAAGCATTCATATGATGTGTACAATTTTATTCACTATAAAAACACCACCAGAACTTTTATTGCAAAATCAGAGCTGTGATCTGCTTTATCCACTCTACTGACCATAAGACTATCCATCAACTATCCATTCCAAGTGACATAAAAAGACACTGCCATGAGCAAGCAGGGAGTGGGGGCTCTGAATGAATGAAGCCAGCCAATGGGCTGTATTTACCTCCACCTTCTTCCATCACTGTTTCTGGCACCTGGTATTTTCGAGACACCATGCAGGATTCCATCACTGCAACATGATCTCTGTGAATGTTGCTTCTTCACCTCCATGAATTATGTGAAGCTTGTGTGTTCATCTCACTTCTAAACCTGTCATGAAAACAGTGAGTGAACAAGGAAGCATACGAATCTGTGTTGGTTAGCTTATAGAGTGCACAGTGTTCACGTCTGTACTCTCTGGGTTGTCTAGCCTGAGGAAAAATGTCTGTTGAAATGCAATTTTTTCTTCCCTCCAGGATGCTGTTGCAGTCAGAATATTAGTCGTGTAGGACAGTTTTGGATGAGCTCCTCTCACCAGTGTGAAGTAATTAATACACTCATACACTGCAAGGTTCAGAAACCAGTCAGAGGTGTGATTTATTCAAGAAAATCATAAAATGTTAGGCTGAGAATCCAAACATGTCACCCTTTAAACACTCTCTTCATAACCTAGGAGCATTCACTTTATGCTAAATGAAAGAACCTAAACCAATCAGAAATGGGGTTATGTCTTTTGGTAAAACCCAATGTCAGTAGCAACAGGATCTTCTTCCTTTTTTTTTGCTGACTGAAATGTCCAGTAACCAGCAGTGGAAAAGAGGTATTAAAATATAATGAAATGACCTGTTAATATTACACTGCTATCATTAGAGGCAAACAGCTCTAAATGATGATTCATTAGAAGATCATGGGTTCAGAGAATCTCAGCAGCTTGATAAATGCAAAGCCTGATCCCAAATACAGCTTATGTCCAAGCCATAATTTTTTTAAAATTTTTAATTGTAATTTTGACAAAACTGTCAGGAAAGACTGAAGAAAACCTAAACCCTGGATCAAGAAAAGAAATATTTTTTGGTTGTTTTGTTTTTTTTCTTCTTCAGCTAAAATAACATCTACCATGACAATCATCATGCGGCCTATAATGCAGGTATTGGGATAAAAGAATCATTCTTTGTCTGTATTGCTTTGGTGCTGCACAGTAGGAGTATTTTATCTGCTTCCAGAATTATTTCAGACAGGCAACCATGATCACCCCAAAAAATTTGACTTGAAAGTAGAGCACAAAACATTTAATTAAGATTCCCAGGTTTTATCTGACAAATACTCATGCAGTCAATTAGGCAGAGAGTCTTGGAGGTTCTTCAACATTATACAGAGCTAAACATATACAGTCAAAATGTTAATTTCAATTAATATTTTTCTTCTACGAAGGTTTGACATACTCCAACCAGTGAGTTTTACATCAACCCTGTGAACAGCTAATTATAAGATCAGCTTTACAGATGGGAAACAGATATCCACAGTCTAAGGGATTCTCCACAAGTCACAGAATGCTTGACCCACATCCTCATGAAGCTGGTAGTAGTCTACTCACTATTCCATAGTTACACGTAACCCCACGGGGAGCCGTGTCTGGAGCTCAGTTAATTGCAGGGTCCTAGTACGAGCGTGTAACTATTGCCATTACAGGAAACCCAGGTCATTTGTTACGCCACTGGAGCATCCAACTGATCCTGTCATTAATCACTATGGCATCACAGGACAGCTACCATATGGTGTAAAATAATCCCCTCCCTTGCTACAGAAATTAGATATCTTTAAAGACAAAATCATCTTTATACCACTTGGAAAGTACATTAGACTTTTGCTTCCCTTTAGAATTTTGTACTAAAAAAGCTGGTCAACACAATTTGTGAAGGAAAAGCAAGGCCTTCAAACACTTTCTGCTAGAGAAAAGAGGATCAGCCAATTCAATTCTTGCTATATGTAAATCTAACCTATCCATAACCCTAACCATATTAAAAATCCACCCCTTCTAATGCACTGGGAAAATGCAGGTCAGAGACAATCATTCACACACTGTCACACACACTTAGCCTCCTGTTCACTTCTTTTTCTCAGATGGAAAGGCTTGTGAAAAGTTCTCCAATGGTGGTTACAAAGATTCTTCAAGTATGGGGCTTTTCCAATAACAGGATGATGTCCTACCATATTACTCAGCTAGAGGTATACTCCCAGTGCAAAAACATTAGTTACACAGTTTTAGTTTTGATGTTATATTTCAGTTGTCTGAATCAGTGGCTTGGATGACGGCACACTCTGGTGTCATTACACTTCAAGCCACAAAGTCATTAGCAGCATTCAAGACTTGACAAGTCTGTCCTCACTGAAAAATAATTTTTTCCCTTTGCACAGGGAAGTTGTGCCAAGTCTACATACGGCAACAGCCTACTTTGGTGCTAAGTTTTTGCAGTAGAATCTGGGACAGCAAGTACATCTCTATAGCATATTCAAAATACCCAAGTTATTCAAGGAGGAGGTATGAATGCCAGCCAGAGTAAAACATTAAGCATGCTCTGGTACTTTATAGACTTATGTTTATTAGAGAGGAGGTTAAATACCAGAGGCTTGTTTCTATTTTTCATTAGTTGCTGTATCCTTTCTCTTCAATAGCCTGCTAATAACTCAGCTAATGGTAGGCTTTAGGTACCCTTCAAGCATTGCCTTGTGTTGCAGTTTGGTATTTTGACACCCATGTTGTTCTGAATTCAGCCTTTAGTCTCCATGTAAAGGAATTTGAATGTGAGATTAGAGAGAAGTACACCTGTTGTCAGTGGTCTCCATGCTCCTGTAGGAATATCACCAATTTTCAGAAACCGAGGAAATGTGATGATCTTCCTTTGTGTGCACAAATTCTGGATGGACTCTGCCTTGGAAAGATTTGTAACTCAGAGAGTGGGAAAGGAAGGGTTTAATCATTGCCTGTTTTACTAATGGGAAACTGAGGCACAGAGAGATTAAATTCAACTAAACCATAAGATCATTCAAACCAAGGAAGAAATGGAATCATGACCTGAATCAAGTGTCTTAACCACAGGGTTATACTTCTTTTTTCCTCAAACTTTTTTGAAAGTCTTGATGACTATAGTGGCTTCATTTCTTTCTTCTTTATCATCCACAGAAGATTTGAAGCATAACCAGAATTCCTAAAGTTCTATTCTATCAGACTCAATTTGGCCTAATTATGAGCACAAATGTTTCAATAATTTATTCTTATTTCTTCACCACAATAAGTCAAACACATAAAATCTTAGAGTACTTCATTTTGAAAGAGAAAGTTCATAGGAGAAATTATAATGCAAACCATGTGATGTCTCTTCTCTGTTTACAGTCTTGCTGAAAACTCTATTTCCCAAGAAAGAGAGTTCCTCATGTATAACGAAGTCCAGATTCTTATTTCATTTCATTTTGTTCAAACATATTGTTAGCATTTTGCAGTATTTAATATATATTTTGCATACATACATATGGTTCCAAATTAAAAAAAAATTCTCCAAATCCGTGGCTGTAATTGCATTTGACTTAAGGTGAATATTCATTAAATAATAGATCTCCTAAATCTGTATCAGCAGGAATGAAAATCAGCTGAATAACGGTAACCTGTTTAGAGGTTTAGATATTACTGATGGGCATTGAATCAGTATTTTAAGGTGATAGAAATGCAGCCAAATATAAGTCAGACTAATAACTTTCCACCAGAGTATTAGAACAGTCATGCTAAAGGGCTACATATTAAAGCAGATAAAACAAAATACCCTGGGATTTTTGTGCTCTTGTACTTATTTTCAGAAACAGACAGGAGCTTCTGTTGCAAGGATGTGTCACTCTCTCTCCTAGTTGAGAATTTCCCAAACCAGACAACTTCAGCTCTCTTTCCTCTGATCTACAAAACAAGCTTTAAAATTACATCTTAAAGGAGAAATTATGATGTTGATTTAACATCTATGAAAATACATAATACAGAGGTGAACCTGTCAATTGGACCAATGGTACATATTTGTGAATATTTATCTCCCTGGAATCTCTTCAGTGTGTCCAAGGGGTAACAGAGGATATGTTGAAAGAAGAAAAGAGTGGTGTTAGGACAGGGATCAGATGTGTCCCCACAGAGCAGAATTTGACCTGAGAAACTTTCTGACATGCCCTAAGTCCTCAGGAAACTGAGAGTTGTCAGAGCATTTGTCAATAGCAAGTTTTCACAGAATCCCAGAATGGGAAAGGTTGGAAGGGACCACAGTGGGTCACCTGGTCCAAACTCCCTGTTCAGGCAGGGTCATCCCAGGATTGTGTCCAGACAGTTCTGGAATATCTCCAGTGAGGAGGNATATAAAATATAATGTGTCTTCTCAGGTTATGGTCACATGGCAATTTTCACAAAATCCCAGAATGGGTAAGGCTGGAAGGAACCACAGTGGGTCATCTGGTCTGACATCTCCACTCAGGCAGAGTCATCCCAGAGCCCACTGCACAGGATTGTGTCCAAAAGGTTCTTGGATATCTCCACTGATGGAGACTCCACACGCTCTCGTGGATGAGGGCCCCTCTCAGTCATCTCTGCTTGAGGCTGAACAGGCCCCGCTCCCTCAGCCTTTCCTCATAAGAGAGATGCTCCAGTCCCTTCATCATCTTTGTTGCCCTCCACTGGTCCCACTCCAGGAGCTCCATGTCTGCCTTGTACTGAGGATCCCAGAACTGGGCACAGCACTCCAGGTGAGGCCTCGCAGGGCTGAGATGAGGGGCAGGATCACCTCCCTGACCTCCTGCCAGTGCTCCTCCTAAGGCACCCCTGGGTACCATTGGCCTTCTGCTGGGTCTGAGCAGTGTTTTGTTGAGTATATTGAGAAAATCTAATTTGATAAGTTGTGTCCTGTGAATTTTTATTTTACCGTAGTAAGATAAAGATCTCCCAGCTGTCAGGAACTTTGGTTCAGGGATAAGTGACTGAAATGCTTTGGGGGAAGGGCAATCTCGTTGTAATGTATTTGTAATAAGCTTAAGTGATCATCAGCACTCACACTAAGATGGTTTCTCAAATTTAAAAACATTTCCTTTCATTTGCATCGATAGGTAACTTACTGGAGCTTACACAGATATATAAATATGCAGCAGACATATAAAAGTATATAAATATAACAGTATAACAGACCTTAGATAAATAAAATAAAATTTTATTAATTAATATTTAATTTTGATAAATCAAATATTAACTTTGGATCAAAAATTTGCTGTGTTTCATTGTGTCATTTTCCTGTCTGCATTTTTTAAAAATAAGATGATCAAGTTAGTAATTTAAGCTTACCAGAAATATAAACTTTCTCCTCCTAATTAACTTTTTTCTTTTCCTGCTTGAAAAGTGTGTAACCCAGGTAACTAATTGCCTTTTTTTTATTATTTTATAAGCTTTCTGCAGTACTTATAAGTTTTGGTTATTTCAATAAGTAAAATTCTGTATTACTCCAGCTGAGATAACATTATTTGAGTTCAATGCTGATGTAACATCTGGAAAATTAATTCATTCGACATTAATAGTAACTTGTAGTCTAGCTCTTCAAGTCCTAATCACGTTGCTTATGAAGAAGAAATTCTCACTACTTATGATTTTTTCAGATGATTCCATCTTAAAACAATCAATGACATAATCTTCCTCTTTTTCAGGTAATTAAATCTCCATATCCTCTGTAACTGATTAATTGAATAATCCAGAGACAATATTAGAATACAGTGCTGAGAACAGGAATGTAGGAAAGGCCAGGCTGGGTCAGAAGGCTTGCTATCCTGCCCCTAATAGTGATCACCAGCAGAGCAGTGCAAGTAGAATGAAAATGAACTTCTGGTGGGAAAGAAATTGAGCCTACGGAGGCTGACCAGCTGTCATTCTCCAAACTGTTTGAACTTGCAGTTTTTTCCAAAAGGTGTATCAGATCTGAAACATACTCTATGGAAATATAGAGGTTAATGATTAATAGATGTATTTTTTTAGAAACGGGAATAAGCGGAATTTTAGAAGTACTAATGGCAGTTAATTGCCTTTGAGTAAATTATCTTTAACGTCTGAAAATCCTCTCCCAACCCACATGCCACAAGTCACTAAACAAGTCTTGATTTTCAGCAGTGATGAAATTTTACACGTGATGACCAGCACCTTTGGAAACCAGGCCAGCTTTTTCTGTCAAGGAGAGATGACATTTATCTTTACCAAAACTGTAATATATATTAAAGAATGCTTACCAACATGTCCAAAGGTGAGACCTAAAAGGAATGTTTACATGCTCTGTGTGGGACATTTGTGCAAGTTAAGTAAATTTAGGTCTAAAACCGAGAGTCTGGAAAGCCCTACTTAGCTGAAGGTTTGATGTCTGAGGGTAGCTCCTGTTCCAGCTGTACATCTTCACAGATGGCTGATGTTCTGCCTCTGCAGATACCCAGAAGAATATTGCTATAGACAAAGATGAGTTTAAGCCAACTACTTTGTGGCCAGTCAAATGCCTTGCTGGTGTGCTGCTTCCTATTTGGATTTCAGCTGGGCTTAAATAGTAGCAAGGTACCTGGGCTGCTTCTGTGCACATGCTGAAGGCTGAATTAATGCTGCTTAGGAAGCAATGAGTTAGAGATAAAAGTGCCAAATTTTCTAAACTATTAGTCACTGAAATTATATATAAAGCACAAGGGAGTCTGGATGTCAACACAGGATACGGATACTATAAAGATTTCTTCCTGAGAATGGTTATTACGTCTAATTTCTTAAAGGAAATGTAGAAATAGTGAGTCATCTACAGAATTTTTTTTCCAGATAAGCATGAAATTCATCCAACAAATAGTAGCATAGCCAGGTGTTACATGCTATGCTATGTCCATCAAGTCCACAGCCAGCTACTTGTGGGTGGGGGAAGTGTGTCCAAAAACTCCATGTGAGAGGTTGGAGAGATATATAAATCTTGAGACACACTACTTATCTGTACTAAAAGTTAGTCTGTGACGTAGCATGATTCACCTCTTAGGTGTATGGCCAGATCATTTCCACTGGTTCAGCATCATTATCACAGCCAGCACCTGCCATGCTCACTTCCCTGTGATCCGAAATCCAAATGTTTTGGTTACTATAAATTCAGTTAAAAGAAAGCTTCTCGTTTTTTTTATTCTTCTGCAAGGCTCCAAGGTATAAATTTGCATTTGGCATTCAGAAATATCCTGCTTCCTAGAAGACTGGATAAGCATGCTTAATCTATGAGGTCTCCCTCCACAGCATTCCCTAGTTTTGTCTAATAACTGTGAGGAACAGCAGAGGAATTCCTGACAGCATTTCAAATATGTTAGCAAAAGTAAGACTGGAACAAGCCAGCTTTGCTGCAAAAAAACCCTTTTCTGGGCTTGTAGCTCTCCTATTTGAACTCTGTGATCCCTGGATAGTCCAGCTGATTCCTTCAAATGCCAAGTATAGTTGTCATTGTTCTAGTCTATTTCCAGAGAACACCACACCAGGCATTAAAACACAGAATGCATATTTATTGCGTTACACACTGTTGGACAAGAGCCCACATCTGTTCCTTGAACTGACTAGACAAAAATGGGGCAGAGCGAAGGGAATAAAATCACCAATACAGACCTCTCATATGTAAAACAAAAATCCAGGAAACTTCTAACTTTTAATTAGAGCATTTCTGGTTCCTCCTGCCTATGCCTCCGTCAGAACACAAGTACCTAAGCAGCCCTACTGAATGCTGGCTGTTTCTAAGAACTGAGAAAGTTCTTCTTGGAAGAGAAGACGATTGATGCAATTTTGAGGCCACAGATCAAAAGACATTTTCAAGGAAAGTGTTTTGCAATCATCACAGGTCCCTATGCTTAGCTCAAGTTCTACTGCACACACAGAAAACTGAGAGGATGAGCATTTATCAGCCAGATCGTTTGCTTAGGAGGACACCTTTGAGGACCACAGAGGGGGTCCTCATCAATTTTTCCTTACAGTGGGAGCCTCTTAGGGCCTTATCTACAACCATCTCAAAATACTTCATCAAGGGAAAAATAATATATAATTTCCTATTGGCAGTGGGTGAAATCGAAAAGTGAAAAGCTTGTTAAAAACAGAGTACTAATTAAAGGAATAATGTAGAAGGTGAAAAGCATGGAGCAATCTGTGTAAAACATGTTACTGAAAGAGAATCAGTATTCATGATAATTTAAAAAAAAGATATAGTGGATTAATGATGTGAAGTTTTCCAAAGGCAACTCTGAGATCAGTGCATATCTGTATCCATCTTTCTGTGCAAGGGACCACCCTTGTGTTAGGACTGAGGCTGACCCACGTCTGGAGCCAGAGCTGTCAAAGCAGAGCTCTAGAAAACAGCAAAGCCTCTGGGTGGGGAGAGGGAGTGAATACAGGCAGAGATAGCAAGTCATGAGTTGCTTGCATTTGCATTTTGATGTAGCAAAAGGGGATTGCCCAACTGAGTGTAAAAGCTGCTGATTTAGTAGAATGAGGAGACACCTTTGCTTGTGATTTACTCTGCTCATTATAAAGAACAGCTTTATGAAAGGGGCCATTGAGCGTAACAGAGAGGATCCAGCTGATTTCATTGATCGTGGAAAAGCAATAAAACCAAATTTGTCTAAAACTCACACCTTCCAGTGCTACATGCCAGGGATCCTCAGCAGAAAGCAAAAGGGAAAATACCTGTCACAGCCACAACACTGCTGACTAGAGATGGTGAGAAAATGAATCATCATTATTGTCCATGTGCTATTGCTCTCTGGAAATTTTCAGTGAAGATTAAAACAATAAAACAATAAAAACATAGAGAAATATAGAGAACAACCAGTCTCCTACATGCAGAAAGGGATGAAGTTGTAGCAGGAGCATGCAAGACAGTTTCAAAGATAATAAAACAACCCATATTTTCTCAGGAAAACTCATATTTTTAGCAAAGAAGGCAAAACTGAAATGTTCTGACTGTGAATGACATTGATTCTTGTAAATCCTGCAATATTTTCCCTAATAAGTTGACTCTCCTGGTCAATGGCCTGTGCTCTAATGAACCATGGTCTTTTTGTTAGTAAGTGGGAAGGATGCAATGGGGACAGTTTTTGTGATGAGGTATGAAAGTCCATTATGGGACACAGAATATGTATAAGGAGAATATATAAAAGAACTAGGAGGTGAAGAAATGTGTAGAACATTGGCCAGGTAACTCATAAGAATTGTTTCAGTCTCTTATCTGACTGAAATATTTTGGTGTCTGTGGTCTCATTATGTTTATAATTGAGGAAGTCCAGCATGTCCAACAAAAATATACTGCAAGAGGAAAAATCCTTTTTTGTTAAAAAAAGGAATTTCTTAGTTTCAAAACTATTTCAGTACCTATTTTAGTCTGAAAAAGTCAAGCTGGACTACTGCTGACATACTTTTTCTCTACATTTGGCAGGATAAGATCAGAACCTTTTCTTCCTCCCAAGTTAAGGTTTTCAGCTGTTATCTCTGCGCTTTAAGGTCGTGTAAGTTGCCAGCTGGATTTTGAGGCTCTATAATTGTGTATCCAAGTAAAAACACCCAGCATGAAATATTCCTCGTCCCAGTTGAACACGAGGCAGTGACATACCCACTCCATACCTTAGAATGGTTAAGAAACCTGATGGCAGGCATAGAGAAAGAGGGACATGATCAATGGCTTGGATCTAGTTATACGTGTTTGTGAAAGGAGATTAAAATCAGTGGACAGATAATATCTCTGTGTTTGTATCTTGCTGAAAAAGCAGCCTTTTCCTCTCCCGTTACGTCACATGCAGTGTCACAACTGCAAATGTAACCACATGAAGAGAACGACAACTTCAAGCTCTGATGGTCTGCACTCCGCTTCCCGCGGCATCGCGTAGGAAAGTTCGTGGGCCGCTCGGCCGAGCCAGCAGACACACGAGCAGCACTCTGCCCTCGAGTGTCACCTGTGCAGGGGACACTGGTATTGTGCTGCTTCTTCGTCATGGCAGAATCATGGCCATGGTGAAACGGCTGCACGCTCCCACCTTTCCTGCTCACGCCTCTCAAGACACTGTTTCTGAGGTGACTGCAAAAGAGTGTTGGTATTAGTAACCCATCAACTCTAAAGGTGAATAATCAGCAAAAATAGTTAATAATCAGCAAAAATATGGTCTAGTTGTTTTCTTTAAGATATGCAAAATGACCTTAAAGATAACTTTATGTTAGCATTCAAAATCTTTCATATATCCTGCTTAGAGGGATATAGTTGGCACACTCTTTCCATTAGCTCTCAGAATTGGTGACCTAAAGGAAGAGTGATGTAGGACAGACACTGCCGGGAATGGCTCATCCAGAGTTCAGAGGAGTGCAGATGCTGAAGCAGTGACACACCAGTCACTCACTAAGTGCAGCTATGAACAGCATCGGGTTCCATGTCAGGCACGTGCGCTGAAAACAGAGATGCCCAGCACCTCATACAGACTGTGGGCTCCAGTGGAAGCTGAATGACTTCCTGATTCAAAAAAGATTAGTAGCCTGGGTCCCTTAATAAATGTTTCATTGGTCAGGAAATAAACCAAAAGTCTCTGTGTACAGCCAGTCACAAACTACCAAAACTTCCAGTTAGTCTTCTCACTGCCTTCTAGTTGCTTAACACCTTCTTAGATCTCAGAAGTAGCCAGACTGTGAAGTTTATAGGAGAGTGATTGCTTCATATATGCTCATATACCAGTAAGCATCGTGGGACCATAATTCTTAACATAAGTCTAGGTGTAATATAATTCTCAGAATAGGATGTATGTACCATTTGCAGCTTATTTCCTTGACCTTAATAATGATAAAATATTAACCAACTTTTCGTTTTAGACCAGACTGATTCCTCAAAATCTTACATTGAGATTTTATCTCTGTCTTCTTTTCCTAGACCTACATTTAATTTTCACTTTTAGTCTACAAGAAGTCATGAAAATGTCATGAGGAAATTCAGATACTCCAAGCATTGTTTCCAGCCAGCTAAAGACGTGCAGTAGACCTGCAATGTTCAGTTCTATTGGATTTTTACCAATGGCTTCCATGAATCTTAAATTAAAATGAACTTTCAAGACACATCTAAATTGCTAGATGCTTATCTGACCTGTATCTAACCTCCCAACCTTTTGTGGCTGACACTGTCACTTAATATCATCTGTGCATATGTGTGCACACTATAGATAGATGCATACACTGCTAAAACATCGTTTGCTTTTGCTTCTTTTCCCCTTGAGCTCCTTTTATTCTTCATGGAGAAGTTTATTCCTCTGCATCATCAATTTCTGGGGCTGCCTGCCCTCCATGGATGACAGGTTGAGGAGCATAATCTGTTTGGTTATATGCCAGGAAGAAAAAAAATCTAATTTTAGCAAACAAGTGTTGATACAAAAGGTCACCAAAGTCTGTCATCCCTTATGTGGGAATTGGGAATGAAGCATTGTAAAGTGGGGATGTTGCCAAGAACATACTCTAATGGCTTTACATACTGTCAGTGACATGTGGGAGGGGCAAAGGCAAGAGGACAGAATCTTTGAAGGACAGGGTGTAACTTGCCCTTGCTGATCTGAAGGAAAAGGTAATACATAAATACAATATATATAGTGATTCTTTGCAAGAGAGATAATAAAAAGCAAAAGTAAAACATCGATTTCAGTGATCCCAAGTAATATATGCTGTTGGCCAGATGGTAATGAAAGAGCTTTTTCTTTCAAAAATGTCTCTTTTTTTCCTTCAAAGGTGAAATTTCTTATGAAGATACAACTTACTGAAAAAGTTCTCTATTCTAAAAATTTTCTGCATTTTATTCGTTTGTCTGCCCCCGTGTACCTGGGCCAGCATGGCTGGCAGTTGGAGAGTTCTTTCAATATCTACAGTGAGGACTGCTCTGTTTGTTTAAGAGATTTTCTAAGGGAATGAAGAATGGAACCATTTCAAATCCTGCAGCATGAAATCAATGCCAAACCTTTTCTTTTTTTAAATGTTCCTTTAAAAAAAAAAAAAGGCAGCAAAACCCCCCACATTGCTTTTTATAGAATTTTTCTTCTCAAAGACAGACTTTAATGAATTTGACCTCACCCACTCCCACTGGGAGGCAAACAAGACCTAGGTCAGTTACTATATTCTTTTCTTCAATGGGAGATCACCCTGCTTGATCCTTAAGATCATACCTACGCAACTCAGCTGTTCTGGCTAAGTCTATACCAGTAAATTGATGTGCCCAGTACTGGTCTAACAATGTAAGTGCATAGGCAGTCACGTTCCTGTGCCCGGGAAGGTTTTCTGGCATTGTTTCATTTATTGATTCATTCAGAAAAGTTCTGGGTCCCTGCTTAAATGAAAGCAGTAGGCAGTGCCCAGCCAACAGACCCCCATGTTCTCCAAGTGAGGCACATTTCTCAGTACTGCAGATGTACATCTGCTGACAACGGGTTTGATTGCTTTTAGTTACTTCTGGGGGACCTCTCAGAAATGTTTATGGGCTTGCTGTTTGAAAAGCACTGTGTGACCCACTCCAATTTGCAACCCTGCACTCAGTGTGTCCTGATTATTTCTTCCTCATATTCCTAGAGAGATCCAGTTGTTGTCATCCTCTGAGCTGCTAAGGATGAAATATAGTTTGCGTGTAGTCTATCCTGAGACTTAGACTATGAGAGATTCATATAGTTATGCAAAATGCTTTAATTTTGTCCAAAATACAGGGTAAGAAAACTCAAAGTAAGCAAGGATGAGGGAACAAGTAAGGAGGGGGGAAAATCCTAAACACATTTCTGATAGGAAATACCAGGTGAGATTTATGCTAAATGATAGACCTGACAGCAACCAGGATCTATTGCCCTACGTCTACTGAAGTCAGAGATACCACTTGAGACTTTAATGTTAGATATAATTTGTTTCCTGATTCCTTTCCTTATCACAATCTTTAAATTGCTTGCCAGATTTTAGGAGGGGCCAGTACAAGCACTGCTTTAATAGAAAGCTCTTTGATGGCTTCCCTTCTTCTCTCCTTTTGTGCACACGCACACATTTGCTATATATAAAACCAGCTTGGTTAAACTGATAGAGCCAAGGTCATAATTTCTCAGGGAAATGGCAGACTAATGGAAAAAAGGTTATAAATATAATAAAACATGAGTCCTGTGACATCTACCAAGGACAATAGTTTCATAATAAACTACCAGGTACTTTGAAGTCTTCAATTAGGCCCCCAAAAGACATCTTGCATCATCAGTGAGGAGGGGGGTGGGAGCAGGAGATGGAGGGGAAACCAAGCAAACTTTGAAACAGCCAGAGGAAAATATGCCAGTGGTTTCCAAAGTGGACTGAGCTACTAATGCTCTCTGATGAGTTGAAGGATTAAAAGTTCAAAAGGGCAGGTCACGTCAGGGCACCAAGGTCATGCAGTGCTGTGACCTAGGAAATACTGACTGGTCAGAGAGTGAACCCTTCCACAGCATGTTACCAATTAGTGTTTAATGACCAAACGTGGAATGCATTAGGGCTTCTGAGAACTGAATATGTTTTCAAAGGGTCCAAGATGTTCTTTACAAACATTCCTGTGTGGTTTGATTCACACTGTGTTTGGGGAAATCTTCAAGCTTTGTCCAGACTACAAAGCAGATATGTTGCAAATTCCAGTGGATGTAAGAATGGAACAAACACGGTTTAAATTTCTAAAGAGACAAAAAGTTTCAGCTCAAGTATCCAGGAAGGGCCTCTAGGAGTTAAAAAGAAGATTCTCCTGTCATTATTCAGTCACTAGCATGCTTGGAACTTAATTCAAGACTAAAGAGTATGCAGATTCAATGGAGCTCTCTGAGTTTATAGTAGCTGAGAAACTAGTCTGCGCTTTGAAGATCTTGCCATTATAGAGGCCTGATGTTGCAAACTCTTCCTACCATACACAATGTTTTTACATCACATCACAGTTGCAAATTGCACACATGAATGGATTTTAGGAAGCATACAGGGGAAGAAAGGAAGACAAATTCACTAGAATCCAAAGGCCTGGTTGTACCTTTCTAAAGTCTGAAGAAAAGGACAAAGAAATTGGGCAAGAATCAGCATGCTTCATTTATCCTTAATCTTCTACTTCTCCCCCCACTCCAATCTGACCCTCACTTGCTCTTCTCCCTTCCTTTAATCCTTTTCAATTCCATATCATTTTCTACTCACAACATTTTTTCCAGGCTTTTCTTTTTCAGCCTTCTGTCTCATTTTCAAAATTTTATCTTGCTTCCTTCCATCTTCAACTCCTTCTATCTTCTGAGAAATCTTTGTTCCTATTTGCTTCCCAAATTACCATACATAAGACTGACTCATCTCCAGGTCACATATCAGGCTAAATTTTGTACCCACTGCATTTTAAAGTATTTTTTCAACAGGAACTCAGTCTGGATATGTAATTCTTGTGAGCTATGCTACAGAGAGAGATCAGAAAGTCCAGTCTGAACTAGTGGAGGGCAAAAGGCAAAGGACAAGGCTTTTTGTTTCTTGGTTCATTCTGTTCCATTTTCTTTGTGTTATCTGAACGTGGTATAAGGTATTTCCCAACATCTCTGTCTGCTAGAGGGACTATACTCTTAGTTTATATGCTACAGAAAATAAGCATGAGACTGATTTCATTAGAACATCCTTGAAAATCTCAGTAAGGGTCAGGGTGGGAGAGTGATGGACTCATTTTGGTAGTGTACTGTAATGATGCTTGACTGGACTGTTCTTGCAAAGGCCAGCTAATTTGGAACTGCCTTAGGGAGGTCTCTGGAAAAAGAAGAAGAACAACAACAATCTCTTAAAGTCACAATGGCATCTCTCTCTCGGTTCAGAGAAAACACACTGAAATGTTTCACATCTGTGGAAACAAACTAATGCTGTGCTCATTCCTCCTCCATTTAAACACAAGGTACAACAATTTAGTTTTAACCATATATGCATGATTTCCAGTTGTCAGAAGAGTAGAGGGGAAAGACTGGAAGGCCAAAACTTGGGTGGGAAGATGATGACATTTATAGAATCATAGAATTTGATAATAATGTTAGAATAGAAGGTGTGGGAAGGTACATCTCTGTGTTTATATAGTAGAGCACAAACCATCCACAGACGAGGCTTTGCATCCCTAGTCTAAGCCTTTTTGCCACAGGGCTGTCACAGAATCCGTACACTTAATGATGTTTAAATAGTCCTTGCATAGTTTTGCATAAAACCCATTCCTGCAGGGACTATAAGATTTTGTACATCTTGATGTTAGGATGCCTGAAAAAAAAAATCTTTTCATGTTTTGTTATTTGAAGAGCCTTGGGAAATATAAACCCCATCCTTTGGATTTGAGATCTTAGTTGATAGAACATATTCAGACACACAAATTGGGTGTTTTTTTCTGGCTATAGAGAAAAAGAACATTGAATTTTTAAGAATTTAGACATGTTTGTCTAACTATGTAATAGGTGCTAGCAGTTGAACAGGCACTAGAGCAATTTCAGAGCTAGTCAACCTGAACAGAAATTCCTTTTCTTCTGATTTTATCACTCTCTTCATACATAAACATAAATCATTCATAGCTTCTCCACTCACCTATAGATTCCTCCAACCACCATCCCTTTCCAACTAGGAAATTCACAACTATGTAGGTGCTTCCCAAAAGCAACTCTGAGGCACACTGACAGGGTGCTCCCATTTTGGATGGGCGGTTTAAAACCACCCCTTTAAATGTCTACCTTACTCATTTTTTGAAGGTTGGGTTCCATTAAGATAATTGCTTGTAAAGGAATAGAAAGTGGCACACAGATCAAAAGCTTGGCCTGTATGAATATTCTCTGTTAATAGGTCTGATCTATCTCCTTTGTTAGAAAAAAAGCATCCTTCTAGCAGCGGTATGAACTGTGCATTGCATTATGCTTTCATGTATCAGGCATTGACAGCTATGTGCATCTTGTAACACATCCAACACCTCTTGAGCCAGAAGACAGGCCCAGATCACTTTCAGAGATGCATATTACAGACTCTGGAGAGTGTAAAGCAGGCTTTGGAGTAAAATACTGCCTATGGGTGATAGCACAGTCTGTTCCTCCATTGCAATCTTCAGTCCCTGTTTCATTGAAAAGGATGAAATGCCACGTCTGGCTACTGAAAGATGCACTAAAACTCAGCCTCCCAGGATGTGTTTTTAAAAGTTGCTTTTCCATATTCTTTTCTAATTGCATTGTTTCTGGTCTCCAGAGCACTAATATATGTTGGATACATAAGCACACCCCCAGTCCCATGAAAGCTACATATTCTGACACATTTCAAGTATCTGGATTCACAGGCACACCTCTGTGCTCATTCCAAGGGGAGTTTATGTGGCTGAGCCACCCAGCACCTGTTCAGGGTGGGCTCTGCACTCAGTTGTGCATCAGAGCTGCATTTCAATGTGAGGGTAGAAGAAGGATCACTGACTCAGCTGACTCGACCATGTGCAGCTGACCCTTTCATTCAGGGGCTGTTCAAAGTAGCAGCTGGTGAGTGCCAGAGTGATGTTAATGGCTGTGCACTCAGGCAGCAGCTCATCAGAAAATGCACAAAATGTCTGCTCAGACTTTACTGCTCTGTTCCCTGAGCTGCTGAGATTCAGAGTTTGTGAGACACTGCTGTTAATTTTCACTTGTTGTGGAGACTCACAAATAGAGCATCAGGCATTTCAAGCATCACAGGATGGCACTGAAGAATCAAGCATAGTTAAGTTAATGATAGCAGTAACTCCAGAGACAGTTTAATAGAACAGTGAGATGGGATGGACCAAAATCTCAAGAAATATAGTTGAATTTAGAAAGCAGCAATCTGATTCTTTGTTACACCATATTTTCTGTGAGGCCTTAAGCAAATCTCATAAAGTTGATCTAAGAGAATGGTCAGGATAGATCTCAAGAGACATCCTCACTCAGCTTGGCTCTGCCTGCTGCTGCAATGACTGCTGTGAATTGCAAGCTACCTTGTAACAAGTCCTCTTGTTTTTAAAGGAATAAAAATTTTATTCATTAGTTCTTCTCCAAGGCAATCTACATCTAGGGACAATATTACTGGAAGTGAGAGACCAAAGAAGGGAGGCCAAGAACAAACAGTATGCTGTTTTTAAGCAGTTATTCACGTAGCATGAAAGCAAAATCTTCACAATTGCAGAAATGGTGGAATAGGCCATCATGAACGTGTACTCTTATTTTCACCAGGCTGGGCCCTCTCCAGTTCCCTGATTAATGCTGAGAAGTTTTGCAATGGATGGCAGTATTACACTATTGCAGCACCTGATGATTTCAAGACACTAAGTGGCAGTGGCTGCAAAGAGTTCCCCACCACTTACATGAGACTGTGCTTGGCAGACCATTACTTAATAAGAGAGGGCTGCTTTCTCTTTCAATGTTCTCTCCAGCCTGTGGCAAATCTGCTCCTTTCACAGGAATAAAATGTTGGTTATAAAGCATTGTCTGATCTGCTAGAGAAAGATGTAACAAGTTCATAGCTGAAAATCAAAAACAAGGTACTTCAGAAAGGAAACAAAATGATAGGATGAATAATCACTGGCCAAGGATCTCAAGGGAAAAACTCTTCATGTCTTGAAACCAAGAAAAAGGTCCAAGATAACTTTGTCTTTCTGTAGTGATTATCTGAGAAGGCCAAATTTGGAGCCTGTCATGCTGGGTCTCTGCTGAGTAATTCAGATTTTTCCTTTGGGATGTCACCCTATGGATGGAGTTCAGTCTTTTCCACTGAATGTGGAGGAAACCTACAGGGACTGGGATACTAACTTAGACACCAGTCAGAACTGGATTAGGTCATTTTCCTGAATGAATGCTGCCACTTATGAATTGTGGGATAATTATAAGAATAAATGGATGAAAAACAAGAGGCTGTGACTGAAAAGAAGGCAGTCTGAGTGCTCCAATAATTTTTTTTCAACTTTAATTCTTTTACAGTATTAATACAACTCTATGGAGTTCAAGTTTCTCTGTACTGGGGGAGTACTGCAGGCAGCTCCCTCATCCCCCTTCCTCTCTGTTTTACTGATGTGACAAACACACTCACCAGCTGGTGTGACAGGCACACGGCTGCAGCTGCCTCTTCTTCATCTTCCTCCCTTCAGACTACGGCTGCTTCCAACCCTGACAGTGCAAGTGGAAGTCCTGATGTGGTGATTGCAGGGGAAAGTTCACGTCAGCCCAGGCAGGCAGCAAGACACTGAGCTCATGTTAACACTCTTCCACCCAGGCATAAGAAGAGCTACACTACAAACACACAGATTGATATCAGCATTTGGCGGGAACAGGGCCAAGAGCTGGATGTGAATTTTGTGATGCAAAAGAAAAAAAAGAAGATATTAGGAACAAAAAGTGAAAAGAAAATATCTTACAATTATACACAGTGTTCTGGCTCCAGGTTGCTAAATTGGAGAGGGTTTAGAGAAGAACCACTGAAGTGATTAAGGGATTATAAACATACTTTGCAGAAATACTAAGGAACTAAATTTGTTTAGTTTAATCACAGACAACATTGAGGGATGACTTGATTACAGGCTGTTAGTACCTACTTAGGGAATGAAACTTCAATAACTGTGTCTTTTGTCTAGCACAAAAAGATTTAACAAGATCTGATGTCTGAAACCAAGGCCAAGAACCCCACCCCATTTAAAAATGTCAAGTATTGTAAACATTTCCCTGAACAACTAAATTGTAAAACAAGGGTAGATTACTTTTTTCTCCATAAAATATTACACTATTTGTGTTGATATGGCCTATCTGTTTCTCCATTCCCCTCAAAGTGCCTTAATTTGACTAAAGATATTATTTTTGCCCAATATAGATATCTAATCTAATCTAATCTAATTGTTTTGCTTCTGTTTATATGGTCTGAAGAGAGAAGTAGGCACTTTTAAGTGTATGGTGTGCCTTACACTCAAGCTAATTTTCAACAAATCTCAATAAACCACATGAGGTGAAGGCAAGTTTAGAGGGCTTAGGTAAAGGTGGCAGCATTTGAGACTCACATGCAGAATTACAGAGGCATTAGCTCAGAGGATCTTGCAGTGTGTACTAGTGAGATGATTCAACCAGCTAGAGTATTGTAAGGTTTTCTTCATCTTGTAAGGTTTTCTTCATAGGCCAGAATACTGAAACCCTCCAGATGTATTCCACATTTCTTTAGGGAAAGATCTAGTGCAAGGAGAAGTTAGAGACAGCATTTCTTAACCTTTTCCATGGTGGCCATCTCACTTCACACTACTCCTTCTGTTTAGCAGTGTGATTCTGACAGTACAACCTCGTGGTTCAAGATATCAACAGCTGAAATTTTTTGAGAATTGAGAACTTGACACTGCACTACCAGAAATAGTTCAAGCAAACACTGAGAAGAACATTCTGCTCTGTTTATATACAGTGTCATAAATATATCTATATGTTGTTATGAATGGACAAAACAAGACAAATAACGGGGAAGGAAATAAGCATTTATAGGCTCATAGGATTAATCCGTTCAGAAAGGACCTCACAAGGTCTATAGCCCAAACTACTGCTCAAGACAATGTTAGCTATGATGTATGGACAGATTACTCAGGGTACTCAGAGTTTTCTTCAGTCTGGCCTGGGAAACCTTTGAGGATGTCAAACATGAACACTTGTTGAATCTCATGGGGTTCACACAGTCCCACTTCTCAAACTTCTCCAGGTCCTTACGGTCCTTGAAATCCCTCAGGAGTGTCAACCACAGCACTCAGCTTGGTGTCATCTGCAAATTTGCTGAGGGTGCACTTGATGCCAGGGTCTCTGTCGCTGATGAAGATATTAAACAGTACTGGTCCTAAACAGACTCCTGAGGGACACCACTTGTCACTGATTTTCATCTGGCTGTGGAGCTGCTGACTGCTATCCTCATACATGAGCTGGGTAGCTGTCTCAGGTCAGCTTCTTTGTGTTGCTCACCCAACACCAACTCTCCCAGAAGAGAAACTGGGTTAACAGTGTTATCAGACCCTTTCTCACACAACCTCATCAGGACTCCACCACAATAACTTTGGCAGAGGCCTTCCATTAAGTGTTGAAATCCCCTCTGGTGCTGAACTGAGAAAATAAACTCAGTGATTGCCTCACTGGGCACATTTAGGTTATGCCAGTGGAGTATGATATGTGCTGATGCCTGCTTACTATCTGAAGCAACTAGAAGTTGCATAGTTCTGTTGACACAGGAATGATTCCATCGTAATAAAGCCATGCTGAATTTCAGGCCATATTTACTTTGACATAGCATTCAGATAGCAGGATCACACATCTTTTGGATTAGGGCTGACTGATATCCCGCCATTTTGGAAAAAACTCATACCTGTGCAGATTTACCTGTCCACTTCCTAGTAAGCACAAGGCTCTCCTGTCACCCAGGGTCACCCAGGGTTATCTGCCATAACAACAAACTGCAAACATGATTTTTCCTGAAAAATGTTGTTCTGTTCTCCTTTTATTGACTTGATGGGTTAGAAACTGGAAAGAAACAGACAGCAAAATAACACCAGTCTTTCCACACTTTCCTACCGCAGTCTCTGTGTCAAGCAATTTTCAGGACACTGCACATATAGGAGACGTCAGATCATATGGAGGAGGCAAAAGGGAGAGATTTGCAGATTCAGAATGTCGGATTCAATATCCTGCCTTGGTTCTTCTACAGAAGCAAGGAAATACCATGCATTCCAGTTCATCATTGTTATTGTGTACAGAGATGTGATAGTGTGTTTCTGAAATGTCAAAAATCCCCACAGGGCAGGACTTTTTTGAAGACAGGATTCCTACCTACTGTGTGAAAAAAAGAAATAGGGAAAGTGAAATTAACATTTTATATCTATACCTTTAAAGCTGTGTACTCAGAGCTTTCCTATTAGTGTCTGTAATGAACAAGAAGAGACAAACACCTTTGGCTCATTTATTTCTGCTGACAAAGCTCAGAACCTTTCAGGATTGGATAGAAGCCTCTTAGCTTTTCAAAGTACTCAAAAGATTTTAGTTGGTTGATCTATGTTATTTTAATATTCACTATTCAATACTTGAGGGAAGAGTTTATCTTTGGCTAACTCCCCCAAATGCACATTATTTTATAAAGAAGAGAAGGAATTGTAGAAGCCATCTGTACCTTCTTCCCCTCTCCTTCCTCAACCCTCATGAAAGAATGAGGAAAATAAGAATGAATTATCCATTCACTTCTTGACCCCTAAGGAGACTTAACAGAGACTCTAAATGGACATCTTTCCTCAAACATAAACCAGCACCAATAATATGATATGACAGCAGTAAATCACTTCCAAAAAGTCCAACGCTGGCTCAAAAGTGATCTTGGAATCGCTTAATAGCTTTGGCAATTCCAATTATTTTTTTCCCATTCAGGAGAAGGTGCTAGTCCTCAAAGACAGTTACCTCTAGCCCAGGCAACAAATCTCAGCCATTTTGGCTGCTTGCCTAGTCAAAAGTGTGGTATGAGTTTGTTTCAAATACACATCACCTCCAGGCAGAAGCCAAAGATGGAAAAATGCCAGAAAGATTAAAGCATGAGGAAGTTATTACCATGTGAGAACAGGAAGTTATAAATGAAGGCTATATTGCAACCTTTATTTTGGAGGGGTGTTACCAGGCTCCTCCCAGCCTGGTAAATATTTATGTAGCTATCTAGGAACCTAATCCTTCTTCCATTGGAATCAAGACAGTGCTTGCTATTGCCTTCATTGGTACAAGACTCAGATCATCAAGTATTTTAAATAAGCATTGCAGTTTTTTCCCTTTCTCAAGTAAATGAATTTTGAAAAGCAAGCACAGTTGAATTTACAGAGACTGTCTTTCTGAAGCCCTTATGGCAAGAAACTCTGTGGTTTTCTAAGGAAACAGAACATGTTGTCATTTGGAAAGAGGTTTTGAAAAATACACATTAGAATCTGAAATGAACTGATGCTGAAATTTTTGGTTTTCTGCTTTATATCCATCCAAATCTGTCCCCACAACAAGGCATGATGTGGGAACATGTTTGAGTCCTACCTATTAATAGACACACAAATCCTCAAGAAGATGTGTCACATAGCTTTAAATGGAATTCTCCAGTCAATGTATTTTAAAATTAGAGGGGAAAAAAAAAAGGGACAAATGGAGATAGAGATCATTTCCCACTTATGAAGAGCTCATGTGGATCTGGCCAAGGGCATCCAGCCCAGATTCCAAGAGACTGCTGCTGTAAAACAAAATTACTCTTTTTAAAACATTTACTTGAAATACCAAATCTAAATGTTCTTAAGATGAAAGAGCCTCTTTAGATAATTTTAGACAAGGCTCTCCTATTTTGGTTGTGGACTGGAAGCAGAGAATAGTAAAATGTTTATTCTGAGAACAACAGAGCTGGGCATTGAGCCCAAATACAGCTATCTCCCATAATTCTCTTACCAAATAAGATATAGTTCCTTCTAGAAGAATTTACTTCAATCTGTACTACTGCAAAATGACCATTCAGCCCATTATCAAATAGCAGATCAGTACAGTCTGCTGCACTTCTATACCTTGGGGTCTTGCCACTCTATTCATCCACTATCCAGAAGAGTCAGTGCCAGAGTGTACAAATGTATAATGAAGAAAGCAAAAGGGGACTGGTCCTGACATCTGGGTGAGGCCTTTGGCTTTCAAGATTCTGAAAGCAAGAGCAAAGACACTAAAACTAATAAACTAAACTTTTGGCCCATAAGATGTATGAAATGAATAAGAGAGTGTGAACACGTGTGAAATGAATAAGAGAGAAAGAGGCCTGGCTTCAGCAATTACTCACAGATGATAATGGAAAAAGATCAGTTTTGCAATGAATTAAATATTCACAGGTTCATATTGCAGACCAGGTACAAGACTGTCAGAATGGGAGATGAATAAGAAATACAGACAAGGAGACAATTCATTCTGCAGATAACCAAATTCTGCCAATAAAAGGCCTTGTTGTGTCTTTTAGCCCATTTTCTTTCTGTGAAACATGTACAATAATACTTTCTCATAAAAAGTCTTGGAATAACTCACTAGATGCTGCCTGAACATTGCTCATGAACACCGCTGAAAAATATGAAGACATAGAAAAAATAAGCTCCAGGCATTCTATGGTGGAGTGACGGTATCAGCAGACAAAGTAAAAGCTGCTACTGTCATTTACCTGGACTTCAGTTAGGCCTTTGGACAACAATCTTGCTTCTCAGCTGGAGAGGTGAAGATCTGATGGATGAACTGTTTGAAGGACAAGGAGTTGGTTGGATGGCCATGTCCAAAGAGCTGGAGTTAAAAGCTCAGTGTCCAAGAGGAAACCAGTAACAAGTGATGTCCCTCAAGGGTCTGTACTGGGAGAAATGGTATTTAATATCTTCATTAATTATATAGATACTGAGATCAGGTGCAACCTTAGCAAGTTTGTGCTATGACATGAAGATAAGTGGTGGAGCTGATTTTCTTGAGGGGAGGAATGCCTTCCAGAGGCACTTTGGTGGCCTTGAAGAGTGGGACCACGTGAACCACAATGAAATTCAACAAGCCCAAATGCAAGGTCCTGCACCTAGATTGGGACAATCTCCAATACCAGTACAGACTGGAAAATGAATGAGAAAGTCTTGAGAGTACTGCTGGATAAAAAATTGGAAATGGGCCAGCAATGTGTGCTTGCCATCCAGAAAGTCAACTAATATCCAGGTCTGTATCCAAAGAAGCCAAGAGGTCAAGAGAGGTGGTTCTCCCCTCTGCTCTGCTCTGGTGAGACCCATCTGCAGTAATGTCTGGTGCTGGGGTCTCCAGTGCGAGAAAGACATGGACAAGCTGAAGCAGGTCCAGAAGTGGGTCATGGAAATAGTCAGAGAGCTGGAACATCTCACCTATGAGGAAAGGCTGAGAGAGTTGGAGCTTTTTAACCTGGAGAGAAAAAGGCTCCAGGGAGACCTTACTGCAGACTTCCACTATTTAAAATGAGCTTATAAGGAAGATGGAGAGGGGTTTTTTTCACTAGGACCTGTAGTGACTGGACAGGGCGGAAGTGGTTTAAATCTGACAGGGTAGATTTAGATTGTATATAAAGAAGAACTCTTTTCAGTGACACTGGTGAAACCTTGGCACAAGTTGCCCAGAGAAATTGTGGATGCCTGGTCATTGACAGTGTTTAAGGTGAGGTTGGAAGTGGATTTGAGCAACCTGATCTAGTGAAAGATTTACCTTGCCAGGGCAGTGGAACAGGACATTTAAAGGGTCTTTAAAGGTCCGTTCTGACATTGTATGAATCTATGAAAAACCTATGATGGGTCCTTCACAATAAAGAAATAAGAAATCAAATATTTCAAATAAAGAAAGCAAATTTAGAATGCTTGTCATTGTATGACAGCAGCCAAACAACATATTAATTTCAAATAGCAACAGCTGGGGATAGGGAGGGGAAATGTTTGTTTCTCTTTTTATTGTTTATTTGTTTTTATTTCACCCAAGACTTTTTTTTTTCCTTTTTTTTCTTTTTTTTCTTTTTTTTCTTTTTTTCCTATTCTTTTTTATTTGAAATTTTTTTTCTTATTTGGGTCATTACAAAAGCAAAAACTAATAGTTAAAGGGCAATAGTAAACACTTAACAAAACAAACTAAAATTATAAAGGTGAAATAAAATCTTGATTCACATGAAAAATCATCATTTTGCTTCCAAATTGCCTCAAAAAAGATTCAACCACAAATACATTTTTTCCATGTAAACATATCTGGTTTTTTAATTTTTGTTTTGACTTGAAGGGGTGCTTGAATGTTAGGATAGACCTGGGACTTCATAAATTTAAATATATTGTTAAAAATGAAGCAAATGTATTCAATTAAGGAAACAACACCTGAGTCCAAAAGAGATCAATGTACTTTAATTGCCAATGCACTTTGTTGCCATTTTAAACTATATCTCCATGAAGCCCATCAGAAAATCTATGATCACTTATCAAAGTAATCAAAGTTTTCTAGCAGCTGAAGGATCAAAGAATAATGATCCTTTAGTCTACAGACTGCATCAGTGCAGTTCTTCAAAGGCAACTAGACTTAGCCCATGACTGCAGAGCACTTTGAGATCCTTTGGGATCATAGATGTTGTGTTTCAAAGCACACCAAGAAGTGTGAAAGTCTCAATTACAGAACAGAGCTCTGTTATCTGGGAAGAGACTTTTAAATTAACTAGGGACAGATTCTTCATCATCTGTGTGAACTCACAGAAAAGTTTGCCTTGACATTTCCAGAAAAGGCCACTTGTGAGTCCTGAGGAAAACAGCATCTGACCTTGGTAAGCCTCTTAGTGCATCTTAGTGGAAGAACTGTATCTTCCCCTTTTTCCCTGGTGCAGATTGCAACAGTAGGCACCTCTCCCTGCCCAACACAAAGATGTCTTTTCTCACTAGGGACTTATGTCTGGTATAATAAGAGGTAGATACTATTTTGAATGCTACACAAATATTCCATCTGCAGTGCTGAAGCAAGACAGAGAGGAAATTCCTAAGGCAACAAGGATGCTTTCCTCTTCAGAACTTTTGGTGTGGGGTAAAATGCCATTAAGCTGCATCTTTGGGAGAGCAACAGTACTTCTCTAGGAAAGGAAGTGAGAGGAGGCTCTAAACTGGACATCTAATAGAGATTTGACCAGATGAGCAGGTGAAAGATGAAGATCATCTATCTACATTTCTATAACTTCAGACTTCCAAAGAGAATATAACCTCACTACAGGGATACAAAAGCATTCAGGATAAAGTCTTTTAATAAGATCACATTGTAAATAGCTTACAGTGCTTTCTACAATACTTCCCTTAACACTGTCCTCATTGAAAGATCTCAGAAAGTAAATAAGTAAATAAAAAAAAAATAGTAACTCTACAGATCATTTACAATTTATATTTTTCTTTGTGTGTAAATGATTTGTTCTCCCAACATTTGAGAAAGAAGTAAAATATCCTTATCTTGGTCTGCAGGTGAGGCACAAGAAGGGAGGGTAGTTTGTGAGAAGTAGAGTGTATTTAGAGTACTGCTTGCAAAAGTGACATTCCTCAGTTATCCTGACATCCTTAGACACCACAAACTATGCCAAGTATGGAAGTCAGCAGGTATTTCACTAGAGGCAAGCCACCTTCCTCTAAGCTGTAGGCCTGCACTCCATTCACAGAGCTATCATTTTGTTTCTGCAAACTGTTCCTGACTCATTATGCAGTGGTATTTTTAGATTAAGGTCTTGTCATGATCCAGTGAAGTATATGAGTAGGCTTTGTTCAAGAATTCCTGAGTATTAAACCTGTCTTTTTTCCTGCTTGGTTACCTGTCATGAGTTGATGATGCCTTTTGTTCCTTCCCTAAACAGAGCTAGAGCCTTCCACTGTGGCAGTACTTCCCATGGCCAGGTGGAATATCCAATTCCTTGCATATCCAACATGTGAATAGGCTCCCTCCATGGAGGACAAACATGAAAATGGTGAGTCAACTGGGGAATGAATCTGTGCAGTCTAGAGACAGAAACCATTACAGTAAGGAAAAAGAAGAATTTTTTCTTTCATTTAGTTCTAAACACTTTTAGCCTGTGAACAGCTTCAGTCTCTAAACTATCATGTCTCACATAGTGCATAGTTCCCTTTTTTCTTGGCTCTTGAAAACTTGCTGTTTGAGATACCCTGTTATAGTGTAGCTTGAGGACATCAGTTTGAATCTTCCTCCAGGACTGCTGCTTCTTTAGAAACTGTTTCTGGTCCAAGACCGAAGCCAGGGCCTATGATATAAATTTTCACAAAAGTTGTGAAACAAAGACACTGTTGTATCATCTCAACTCTCGTCTCTCCCTTCATTTCCCAAATGAAATCATGTATGAGTTAATCTGAAAGACGCTCTTTCTCAGTGCGAAACCGACTGTTCTCACTTCCAGATGATCAGATTGTGGCTGAGAGTATGTGGGCCCTCATTGCTGTTTGAAATTTCTAGCTCTTCCCAGAGGAGACTTCCTGCACTATGAGGTGAATAAAAATTAATAACCCCAGGCACTTGTAAGAAACACATTATTTCCTGTGCTGAAACATAGATGTGCAGATATCCAGCAAGGGCAGAAGTGTGTGGTAAAACTGCAGAAATTAGCTTGAAATTTGTTTTACTCCTTCTTGAATCTTATTTGTCAAGAATACCCAACCAATGAAGTACTGTAAATAAAAAATAGTCACAGAAAATAATCTGTCATGTTTTAATTAACAGCATAGGGAACATAGAGTCCGCAGGTGCTTGAACATTTTTCTGAAAGGGAAGTATAAAGCTCACTCAGCTGGGGTGATAATGAGGAAAAATATTTCTGAGAGCTTTTAAAAAACTGAACATCAAAGTCCTGCTTTTAGTGTTTGACAATATGTGAACTGTGTTGCTATTGGAAATTTCTACCTGTTCCCAGGAGAGACTTAGTATGCTGTGAATGAAGACCAGAAACTTAAGGCTAACTTCTGTGAAGTTGGTCCAGGATTTGTTTGATGCAAGAACATGAAATAAGCCTTCAGAGAAGGGGGCACATTCAAGAGCTCAACAGCAACCAGTGTGATTAAACACAGGCAACATCAGCTCCACTGGTATGTCCCGTTCAGGGAGTTATTCATAGCGCATTTATTCCATAATTGTTGGTGATGTTACATAACTCACAGATCCAGTAAATATTATCTGCAATAGGTTGACATATCCCACGTAAGGGGTGGGATTTTAGTACTTATTTTCTTGTCAGATAAGGTAACAATGTGTGTACAGATAACAGTGGGCACTTCTGTTATCCAAAATACAATTGACTTATCTCAGTTTAAAACCAAAAAAAGACGGAAGAATAGATTCAAGACTGTTCTCCTTGGGTCTACCTGAATGTTTGTTTTTACCATAAAGCATCCCAGAATGTACCTTTTTAAATCACATGTGTTTTTTCACTAGTCTGGCTGGGTTACTTCGTGAAGAAAATTTGACTCTGCTCCCATGTTTCTGGGAAATTCCAGGTCTCCATGAAGAAGTATATACAGATCTGCATCCTTGCAGCCTCATCATTTTCTGATGTGGAGTCTTTCTGTGCCCTGAACTTCTCCAATACCGAAGAAGAAGGATTTTTTCTTCCACCCCTAAAGAACTAATCATGGAAAGAAAGATGTTAAAAAGAGGGGAAAGAAAAAGGGAATGTGTAAATTATCATTTCACCTGAAGGAACAGACTTGAATAGGGAAAGGCTAGAGCAAATTAATGCAGAAGATTAAAAAGCCAGAGAGAAAATAAAAGAAATTTCCAGCTGTTAAAGCTTTCACAAGACAGAGTTCATTCAGAGCCCCTTGGTCTTGTCTTATGACTGTGCTATGGATTTTTCTGAAAAAGCATAGTATGCTAAGGTTTCTCATAGTCTTCACTACCTGTTAAAAGGATCTATATTGTGTTGCTTGACTATGATAAATGCCTGTAACAGAGAGGAGAAATCTAGAATTACGCTTTCTGCACTGAACTGGCACACATCTCCAATCAGAAGTATTCTAATAGAAACAACAGTTGTTCCAAACCATTTTCTCCCACAAATCATATTTATAGGAAGAGAGAACATCCACTGGCCAATCTGTCTTCCAAAACATAGATTACCCAACAGAATTGCTTGGAGATAGTGATACTAAATAACTAAAACTCTGATTGTATAAATTACTATGACAAGAGGTGAAGACAACTGCTTCTTCTGCATAAATTCCTAATAGCAGAGCTTTCATTTCAAAATAAGGACAGAGGTATAATTATAAAAGAACAATTATTTTCTAATATAAAACAAATCATAGAAAAAGCTATTTAATCAAATAAGATTCTAAGGGTCAGTAAAGAAACACTAGCCAGTGTTCATTTCATGATGTGTGTTTTACACAAATACAGTCAAAATTGAGAAAAAAACAAACTTCACCTTTATATCTACCACTCAGATCCCACAAAGAACATGAGGAAAAGCAAAGGCTACATTTATGGAGCCTCCCACCCATCATTTAAATAAAATAAAAAAAATTGTTGGTCTTCTTGTGGAGAGAAAATGTTTTGTCCATCACAAATTCATCTGTCTTGGTGGTTCTGTCAATGGTGGCAGACAAGGGGCTCAGGTGGAGAAAGCACTTGTGGCATTTCACCCCTCAGTCTTAAATGGTTACTGACATTGACAGCATTCTCCTTCCCTCTGTCCTCTCCCTTGAGACCTCCAGAACAGCCTGACCACAGCAATTTCTGTCACAGGTTTTCCTCCCTACTGTTTTTTTTCCACACTGCCTTAAGTTGCACCGCTTCACAGAGGAAACAGCGTGACTTCCATGTTGATTTCCAAAATTTGAGGCAGCAGAAAACAGCCTTCCTTTCAGGTCTTTCTCATCCCTGGGCTCTCAGAGAAAGGTAAGAGATAATGCCACAGATGGGTGTTTTCTCCCTTCCCTACTTTTTCAGCTAGCATCCAGGATTGTAGAATTTCCACATGAAAGTCAAAGTGGCCAAATCTAATAGCATTATATCCTGATTTAATTCCTTTTAACTACATCTGTAAGAAGTTTTTTACTTCACATGCCCAATGTGGACTTCAGTGGTATCGTGATGGTAAACACTACAGAATAAAGAGTTTTAAAGGAATACTTTTGCATGAGATTTGACGGAGGTGACAGATTTGGTTATAAATGAACTTCTCACATTTTCAGCTATCATCCCTTTAATACATCATTAATTCCTTTGATTCTTGTGCTGAACATTGTGGTTTGAGATCAACAAGCAGATTTTTAAATGTGAAGTATCTAATATAAAGTATCTAATCTAATCTAATATATGTTAACCTAGAAATAATTGCCAAATTGACTGGAGCTGAGATCCAGCTGGGAAAAGTTCACGTTCAAAAGCAATTATTGCTTGTTTCTTCCCAACTCATCAGATGGTTGTTCACACAGACTGACACCTCGGCACAAACTCCTGGACTGTTTTTAATGAAAGTCCTCTTGGTAGTGGCAACCATTGTTTTACAAGACTCCCGTTCCAAACTTATTTTTCCTATTTATTCGTAAAAGTCTAGTTAGGATAGATGATTAGGGTCCACAGTCATAAAATACAGAGGTTACACTGTTTCACAGGATCACCAAACTCTAAGTACCTATCATTGTCTTGTCCAAGATCACAAAAATGATTCTTCAGCATAACTTAAAACAGAATCCAGTACCAATATGTCCTGATTCATGGGTCTGAATCTCTAGCAATTTCTCCCCATTCAAAATTTAGCCACTTACCTAGACTTTAATTTAATAAATTATGTTTGCTTAAATATAAACTGTATCATATATATATAGTTTCACAAATATATATATATATATATATATCTGTATATATGTACATACACAAACATACATAAATACACACAGATATGTATTTATGGAGATACCAAGACAAAAGTCAAAGGACTTTTGAGAAAAATACCCTAAATTCTTAATCAACCCGGTTCCTAATATCTTGTCTCAGGAATGGCCATAGTTGCCTTGGTAAGAATAAAAGTTATTTTAAGACATAATAAATTTCTTTTCAGCATCGGGCACTGAGAGATCCTGTCTGCCTAAGTTGTATTAAGCTTCAACCAGTAGAAAATTTGACTAAGCACTTCTAGAGGACATGGACAAGAATGCTTGAACAATAGCCAAGGCAATGAAGTAAGTACGTTTTAAATAACATTGCCACATGTAAGCCTTATTCCATAGAACTTTGTGAAAGAGTTCCTGGGTTTCTAAGATGTTAGCTGAAGATCTGCAAGAAATCATTAGTGTAAGGGAAGTGTTGTCAGAAGACAGAAAATTTGGCACCAAATCAAGCGTTTCCAGCAAAGAAAAGAACACCTTGAATGTCAAGATAACTTAGTTTCTTAGAAAATTAATTTGCCATTATCACAAAGGAGAAGAAACCTACTTCACTTTATCTAAGAAATTAATTATGGCTGCTAAAGAATTTCTAGATCATGGAACTTATGACATATATGTCATAACAATAAATGCATCCAGGTGTATCCTCAGGTCAGCACTCCATCCAGCATTTCCCAGTCTTCCATCCTTGGGAGTAGGGGAAACCGATGACACTTTTTTAAAAGGGGAATGGGGAGTGGGAAATGCAAGAAGAGATTTCAAAATTCACCTCTGCAAGGTAGACACCAGGAATCCTACTGAAACCAAGTCAGAAGTCTCCTGGTGAAGAAACAAACAAACAAACAAAATTTAGATTAAGCTAAGAAGTCTGGGAAACAGAGTAGAATTAAACTGAAGGACAATTTAAAGCTAGCACTGAACAAATTAGTTCATTATATCAAAGTCTGACCTTGCTTTGAATCTTTTATATACTAGTTCTGAACATTCTGTAATCAAGTATAGAGGAGGCTCTTTTTCTGAAGGAAAAAGTAGGTATTCTATCCCAGATGGCCTTCTTTCTCCCTGGCAGCTAGACTTTTACAATTTTCTGCAATTGATTGATAAAAAAACACCATACGGGAAGTCCTTGTTGAAGACTGTGAAACTGATAAATAAAAGAAAAAAAAATCACAGGTTTTAAACAGTCATCTCTTCTTGATGAATAACAAGTGAAATATTTAAGGGATTAAAAAAAAAGGCAGAAGAAAAATACAGTGATTTCTTAACATCTGAGGAGAATCACTGGAATGGAATGAAATTTAAAAAAAAATCCTATACTGAGATAAATTCATTCTTCTATGAATAAAATTGAATATAAAAGTAACCACAACTCTCCATTTTCCCTTTTGTGCTTCAAGATTGTAAGGAGAGTACAAGTCCTACTTCATAAGCCCTGTGGAGAAAACTCAGCACATTGCAAAGCTGAGTGCTGGGTATCTTGCTGCATAGAGAAAGCTTTTTTTGTTGCACTTAGGGACTCAAATTAAGGTAAGATCTTACACTGCTCTGTATTTCAGATGATGAAGTTGACCCTAATTTATATGCAGTAAAACAGATTAATACTTTCTCCCAAATTTTAGTATCACCGTTCCTTAAAAGATCTTAAATTAACTTATATTCTGTTTTCCCAATATGTAGTAAGTTAATTTACGTTTTTGTGTATTATTAAGGGCCAGTTCAAACCCACCACATTTTGTCTTCTAGAACTAGCAATTAGTTGAGGCATGAAGAGAATGTTTCTATAAGCCTTATTTTGACAGAATATTTTAATAGTCTACTACACAAGTCACCATGAAGGCTATTTGATTAGATATAATTACTCCTGTGATGTCCTTCAACCACAAGTACCTAATAGCTGTGGAATGTGATAGTAAACCAATTACTGTTTCACTGTGACTTGGGATTCATATCCAGATTAATCCATTCTGTGGTTCTGTATTGTAGCAGTACTTGTAATTCCAATTTTGTAATAATTTTGAGTCCCAATTCACCCTTGCTATCATTCAACCATATTTCATTACCACTAATTGTCGGTTAATGTCTCTGTCATGCAAATCCTATCTGTGAGGATATTCTTAAATAAACTTTGCACTTTTGTATATGAAGTTTTATAGAGCAAAAATTAGTGTTCTATCAAAGTGAACTTCTAGTAATATCCTTTAGTTTTAAAAATTTATTGTTTAATGTTCCTCAGGATATTTGCTCCAATTTATAATTTTCCTCCATCTTATAATTTCTTTACATCCTGCTTTTCCTCACAGCAAGTAGACTAGAAGTTTCTGAGGAAAAAAATATAAGATTTGGTCCAGTGTTTTGGTTAAATATAGAACAACATCTTCATTTTTAGCTCATAGCACTCCTTTGGGAAGGTAAGTAACAAATGCTAATTGTGGTGAAGAAATTGATCAATCCAGTTCTTCACACCTCTCAGTAAGAAAAAGACAAAAGAGTTTTACTATACATGCTGGCACATTAGAAAAATTAAGTAAAAATATTCATACAATGTGTACAGATATTCAAATACGTATTAGAGAAACAGTCCATTTTATGAATCTGTCACATCCATTTAAAGAAAATGGATACAAAAATATTAAAAACTATGAAATTCATCATATTGTTTTTAGATACTAGCGTCTTTGCAGCTCATCGAGAGTCAAGATATGCAAGAAAAACATCAATTAAAACCTTTACTTACTCCACACACTGAAAAAGGAATATTTTGTGTGTTCTGAAGAGCAGGGTCTAAAGCTCAGTTCAAATGAAAGAAGTGAATTATTGTAGTGGAAAATCTTGAGACTATGAATTTATTGCACCACTTGCCCACCATAACCCAATGATCCTCCACTTGAGCAGTGTGAGGTGGTGGGATGAGATCTCACACCCTGTGCTCTCTGCAGCACATCTGTGCAGCTGTCCCACAGCTCCAGCCACACCTGCCCAGAAGAAAGTGCTCTGACCACACTTCCTCCATTCCCTATTTCATGGTGCTGTCACACATAACCTTGACAGAACACATTCCCAGGACCAATCATAGGTTATTAATTCACTTTTTCCTCTTTTTAATTCCACTTTCACGTGAATCCTTTTGTTGTCCTTGCAGTATAGGCCTTGTTTTGTGAGACTTTTTGCAGTATTCTGGGACAATATTACATATTCAGTGCTTCATCACAGGCATTCTGACTCATCATACCTGTCTCTATCATGTAGCACATGGCTGTTCTGATTGCCCACCTCGTGGTTTACCAGGCGTTCACTGCAGGCGTTTAGGAAGATGGCCAACCTGACAAGTCCTCTGGAGATCTATGTCACAAAAACACTTTTTTCTCCCATTTTCCAAATGACAGATTTCTTAAAACAGTTAAAAATACTGCACAGAATTTCTTCATCATTCTCTCCTATGCTAGAATTTGCCACAGCTGTTTTTCAGACATTGCATGTGGTGTTTTAAGCCCTCTGACCAACTGCATCTCTTGTATATTGTGTGATACAGCTTACCTGCCTGTGGGAATGGTGGCAAGTTCCTTGAAATAATTTTTATTAACTATACACGCTGGTATTAATTTTGTGTGGAGAAGCAGATTGAAGCTCTTCCAGGGCTAGAGCTGTCACTGCTAGACTGATTTAAGCCAAGCTGTTTCTCAGAAGACCTGTCATTTGATGCTTAAACAAGGCTAAAGACCAATGTGAAAGGCTCTTTTGTCAGAAGGAATCACTTGAGTTGGTATTTTGTTGGTATTGGCATGCAGCTTAATTAGGTTTTTAATTCTTAAGCCACAAACTTTTCTTCAGTTAGTGAAGAAAAAAGCAAAACAAAACAAAAAACAAGGATTTATGCCACCAGGAAGAAATTAAAATAAATATCCTTCTCCACTAATCTTATTTCAAGTCACAATAATAAATACATCCTGTATTCAACAGCTTTGTTAGCCTGCAGCTATAGGGGAGTCTTCGTTGTAAACGAATGTATTCCAGCACCGATACTTGACAGTAACAAATTAGCAAGTACTGTTAAAATCACAAATGCCTGTGATGTATCCAAACTGGTGCTATCAAAGTGTGGGCAGTTGTGCATCTGCTTTGTGGGAGATTATAGACATCCTGGGTATTTTGCTGCTGATTATCAAGGTATCAAGGGATTTTAAAAATTACTGCAAGCAGACTGTGAATCTGAAGATCAAATTTTAAATGGTGGACAGGAAAAAGGAAGGAAATACTGAGTTTGGCTTGTACCTGCTAATCTCTGTACCTGAGAGACGCTGCTCTAGTGCTTTCCTTGGCAGCGAGGAGAACAGAACAGCACTAGTAATTCAGACTTTTCCCTGCTGCTGACCCCAAATGTTCCATACAGGGCAAGGTTCTCTGTCCTACACTGACCAATACTTGGCACTTAAAATGACTCATTTCAGGAACTTCCTGCCACTTGTGAGCTATACCATCAGGAAAAAGAGTTGGAGCAGGACAGGGGTTCCCAGTAGCTGTGAAGCCAGCTTGTTCCCTGTGTCTTCATGTCCCCATGAAGATAAACTATAAGTTTCTTGGATGACCTGGGGTGTGGTGGGTGCTATTGATATACATTATTTTCTAGTTCTGCGATTGAAATCCATAGTATCACCCCTATTTACTTGTGCTCCCTCTCTTCCCTCACTGCTGTCTCACTGGGCTCAAGTTTCTTCTTTGTACCCCTACTCCCAGTACAAGGGTCTTTCTGGCTCAGGATGCTCGTGCTCCTATGACCTTTCTTTTCCTGAGGAAATAATAGGGACAGACATATAAGGACATTTCATATATGAAAACAGAATCATGTGAATAAGTTGGTTTATGTTTTCACAACTTTAACAGCTGAGCAATTATCACTGTACGGTTACATCCAATATGAAATACTTGAAAACACTGAAATGCGAGTAACTGATCATCAAAATATAAATCTGCTATGGAAATGCAGAAAGCCTTTGCTGGTCTGGGAGCTTGACTGCTTTATAATTTAGGTGTCAGCTTCCCAGTAATACCTTTACCTCCCACCTCATGCTCATGAATTCCTTTTATGTAACAATTCATGACCCTCACCATTTCCTCACAGTTTAACGACTTCAGAGAAAACCTTTCATCCCATTGTTAAGCCCTTTCTTTAGCTATTGCCTTTTGCAGAGAGAACACGGTCTGCTAGAGCAGTGGTGCCCATGTCCCCCACATGCTCTGAGGGAGGATTCCCTTAGACATAATTGTAGCTGCCTACTTTCCCCCTTTGGACAAATCAGTCCCAAACCAGCTCAAGTACAAAGATGCACAGTTGGGCATCCAATTGTGCTCTAAGTCATTAGCAAGACAAAACACTCTGTGGAATTTAGGCTTTCAGAATCTCCTCTGCAAGGAGGATTTCTGAGAAAACCTGGCAGTTCCAACTGGGAGAGGAATTCCTTCTGCTAACTAGAAGATAAGGAAAGATTAGTTTAGTGACAACAAACTTGGAGTTAATGCTCTTTAAGTGGGAATGTGCTCCTTCAGTGACTTCTCCTTCAGAGGACTGAATCAAATTAAATAAATATATATATATATCTACACACATGTTTTCAAATATTGTCATTTCCTACAAAATAATGTCTTCTTTAATTGGGAACATCTTTTTAACCAGATATATCTGTTGCCCACAATATTTTGAATTAGCAGTACTATTACCAGCACTAATAAGTTTATGTCAACATTCCAAACCCAGAGCGAAATAATGAAGTCCCTACACTTGGCATATCATAGAGGACACTGAATGCTCTGTGTGCCTTGGCAAAAGAAGTCAGTCTTTTCCCTCATTTTCCAATTTACAGGGAAACCTAAACTTATGGAAAGAAATTCCCTGTCACAAGGCTGGAAGCAACATGCACAATCGAACAACTCCTGAAAAAGAGAAGACAATTCTATTTGTACACCAAACAACTAGCCAGTTAAAGTAAAACTTGCCATCTAGTTTATAAATAAGTCAACTTACTGAAAAACAAAATTTGCCCTTGGATCTCATTTGCCTTCACTGCATAATTCCATCATTAAATGACTGTTAGCAATTGGAAGCAATATGAACACATGAATCTTGTTAGCTATCAGTGCTCATGAATCATTTCATCACTCTGCTATACTGATGGAAACAACTCCAAAAAGAGCATGTGTTTTCAAAGTTGTTAAAGGGAAACATTGACATAAAGAAGAGGAAAAATATATGCAAAATTGCTTTTCACCAAGGTTGGGCAGAAGGAGAGAGGAGGGTAAACCATTAAAAAATCCATGTCTAACACTTTAAACAATGAAAAGAAACACTCAAATACTTAATAAAATCATGTCGTGAAAAGGATGAAAGTGTAAACATAATTAAGGTTACATTTGCAACACAAATTGCACTGCAGTTGATGGGGAAGTCATTATTTTGCACACTTTGAACAAGATTTTTTTCTTAGTCACTGTGGGAGTGTTGAGAATGCTTTAAAAAGAGAACCTTATATAAGTTCTTAATTGAGAGTCACACATGTAGGGGAAGCAAACAAACAAAACCAAACACCACCATCCCCTCACCCTCCTTACTCTAGGTTACAAGAATTTGAATAAAGAAGTGGAAGCTGAGGCAATTTGAAAACTAGCTCCAGCAAGTCAGAGGACTTTCACCAAGGTAACCTGTGTTCGTTCAGGGATTAAATCTGTGATGTTCATTTTCTAGGAACAAGGTTGTCCTCCCAACTACATTCCTTTTTTCCAAGATGAAATCCTGAAATGTTCCTAGATTAGGGGGATAGTTGATGTAATATTCTTAGCAGCAGTTTAAATAAGGAGTTCATTCTTTTTATTTTAACTAATTTATTCTGGGTCTACTGGAGTGAATAGGTCACAGCTTTACCAAGACTGGCTACATTACATTAACTCACATTTAAAAATTGAAACCAAAATACTGTTGCTTCAATAAATGGCAAAAATTGTGGGAAAGAAGATTATTGTGATTATTGTATTTGTTATTATCTTGAGATATTACTTAATCAAGAAAACAAATTATAGAATAAAACTCAGGTCGTTTTATAAGTTAGAAATGTGTGTTTGTTTGGCAAGACTCTAAATCAGTTTCTTCCCCTCAGTTCATTTGGGAGAGTTGATTTTAATTAGTGTATGAAAAAAACACTGCTTCTGTTTCCACACAAAAATGGTGTTTATTTTGGCATGGCTTGCAGACAGAGCTACCTGATGGGGCTCCCACCCCCGTTGAGGAGATGGCTCTCTGGGGCTACACCCTCACTGCAGTGTGTTTCAGCTTTCCTTGAAGCAAATGAACCATCACAGGTTTTATTTCAGCCTTTTTTTTCCTTTCTTTTCTTTGTAGCTTGAATTATTGCAAGTTTAATTTTATTTTTTCCTTGCAATTGCTTCATGAACAACAAAACCACCCTTGCAATAGGATGCAGGGCTCCAGAAGACACTTAAAATAACCACGTCCTTGAGTTGGTGCCAGTAAGCCAGTGCTTATGGTTCAGAGCTCTTAGAGCTCTTAGGTCCTTGCACTGCAAATACATTCAAACAAATTTAGGTGAGTATGAATAAGATGGACTTAAAATAATTTAGATTCTGTCTATCAGCATAGTTTAAGTGGCTCCTCCTGGTTTTACAGCTGGGCAGTTACATTGGTTTTGGTTACACATTGCCACATGTTTCTTAGTATGGAGAAGATCTAGCATGCTGTTAAGTTCTTAAGGTGGAACTTGTTGCCTGGTCTAATTAATGGTGCTCATTCACCATGTTAATACCAGTGTTCATGACAAAAAAAAAAAAAAGAAAAGGAGGAAAAAAAAGCTTG
>WBMZ01011947.1:0-13242 GCA_013400975.1 Atrichornis clamosus | reverse complement strand
TGTTAAAGAAAAAAAAAAAAAAAAGAAAAGGAGGAAAAAAAAGCTTGAAAGGACAATTTAAAAATATCAGCGCAGGGGTGGATCTGTAGGTTTTTCAATGTGAGGCTGCTATCCGTAGATAGCTATCTCACATGGCAGCCCTGTGTTTTAAGAAGCAGAAAAGTTTTCAGTTTGTGATTACATACATATGGTAGCAGAAGAGGCCCTTGGGGCTGATGCAGAGACCTCACAGGAAGCTCAGAGCTTCAATCCAGGGCGTGGGGGAGGAGGAGGGATGCATGGAACTCAAGACTCAGAGATAGGAAACAATTGTCATTCAGCTGGCAAAAGGCTAGAAATGTCCCACAGCAACATTCCCGGGATACCCCAGTGAAAGACTTAGCAGTGGAGAGAAGACAAGGAAAATGGAAACTCATTGTTTCACCCAGGCTGAATTTCACATTATATTACAAACTCTAGCAACTATTTTCAGTGAACGGGTGCTGCAAAACAGAGTTTGAAAGAAATAAAATTTAGCAGAAAATTCAGCTCAAACACTCTGGAGTGTTTAATTCTGCATAACATAACATGCTCATTGAGTAACTTGTGTAGTCTGGGTAAAGAAATAAGCATCATATAAGCTAAAGATATGATTTATATACAACCATTTCTAAACAGGTTTTGAAGCTGACCTGCTCCTTTGCAGAGAAAATGAAGAGTTAATAGTTTAGCCTCAATAATTTAGACCAAAATAAAGAGTATCAGCATATTATTGACTAAAATTTGGTGTAAAAACAAATTAACAAAGTGTTGAGAAATTAATACTCGTCATTGTTTTAGAATGAAAAATGTTTGCCAGCATCTAAAGGAATTGTTAGTGCAGTTGGAGAATTGAAGAATCCACTATTTGCACAGCTCATCTACACATATGTCAGCATGTAAACAGAAAAAAAAGAAATGGAATGATAATTTCAATGATAACTTCTCTAAATAATGCATGAGTGAAAACAAGCCTAGCAATGGTTTGTGTCTTGTGGAAGAAACTCAAATCCCTTAGATGTATATGGCTCATGTAAAATATGAAGAGAGCCAAACCACCACTCTTATTTCCTGGGACAGACACAATTTTTCTCAACAGTCTACATTTTTTTTAAACATCATTCAATTTTTGTAACAGTTCTTTGCATCCCTTAGTGTTCCTAGAGACTGTTTAAACAAAGATTGCATTTAACATTATTGTCCATTGTTCAACTATAACAATCTTGAGGCTTTAAAGGTAAAATAATTCCTGTCTGTCTGAGGAAATCTAATGCCAGAAGCTCTACAACAGCAACTGTTAAGATGAGATTACTGCACACTTAAATATACTTTCTTTTCTGCCTCAACTGATACAAAGATGAAGATATCTAATATTATCCATTTAATTGTGAGAGGCAGATGCTACAGCCAGGTGAAGGCTGTGTCATCAATTTGAATTAAGAAATAAGCTCCTAAGACTGTTGTTTCCTTTCTGACAAAGTACTGCAGCAACATAAAAATGGAATGGACACAATAATCATAACTTCCCACCATCAACTATAACACTGTACATTCACCTTTCAGGAGTGTTTTTTTAAAAACATTTGTTGGACCAGAGTGTTTTTGCACCAAAAAAGCCCCTTCTTATATTTGTCTTCCCTTGGCAATAAAAGTACTGAACACTATTTGAAACTTTTGAAAAAGTGGCCTTCAGGAGTCATTTCAGCCAGAGAAAGCTGGAAGATTACTGTGCTCATTAGGTTTCACGTGTCTGCAGATCACCATTTACAAGGCTGTAGGCAAGTCTTGGATAATAATTGTCACAAAACTATGTTACTTTTTCAGTCATGAAAAAATATGTGGTGAATATATTTATTTTTTATTCCAGTGATGTCAGTGTTATATTGGTAGGATGTGAACTCAGTCCTGCCAGTCCGCTTGCATCCATGCAATCACTAACATGTTTCAGCAGACAATCTTAGGATGTTCTGATGCAACAGGACTCTTAATTCAGAAGTTGGGTTAGCTCATGGGGACGACATGTTCTGACTGTGCCTCCTGGACTGAATACTAAAACATTTCTTATACTTTTTTCTTGGTCTATCAGGTCATTGGTCTATCATCAATGCCATTTTCCCATTTTTATCATGCATTTTATCCTACCACCTTATTGCCTGAGAACATTTCCTCCACTGCAATGTACTTTAACACTGGGAACTACTACAGTCTTGCTCTCTTGTCTTCAGCATAGAGTAAATAGGCCTCCAGCTTTGATTTAGAACATTTAATGCTATCTTTCTGAAAAAATTCAATGATGTTTTTTCAAAATATAAAATGTACATATTGCATTCCTGAAGATTTAAGTGCTTATATCCAAGCACTGCGATGATGCAACAGGGAGAAAGTTCTTTATGAGCCAAAGTTTGTGAATCTTTTTAAAGGATTTTACTTCTCTGTAAAATGCAACATTGCTGAAGAATAATCATGACTATTTAAACTTTAAACTTCCAGCATTCCACATTACCCAAGCTCAAGGGTCAGGCTCTCCCAAGTTTGTCACTCCTCTCAGAAATTCCCACTGTTTATTGGCATTTATTTAGAGTTCCTGTTAACTGTTAATGTGGTAGATATCTCATAAAGTACAAGTGAGGATACACAGCAGTATAGATGCCACAAGACTTCTGTTATGCAGCCCTTCTGCCTACTTCATTTTTCACTTAAAGAATAAAAAGTCATTAATGATAAACTAAATTACAAATTTGCCATCCAGGACGCCTATCCCAGATCCACAAGTGCATTATGATAGATGCCACTAAACAGCAGTTTTCTTTCAAGTCCTGATGTGTGAATAAATGTTCACTTTTGTGGAGATGCCCCAAATTGTTAAGTTTCATTAAACATGCCTCAAAACAAACCCTTAGAAAGGAAATAGTATGATTAGAGGAAAAGCATCTTTTTGCTCTTGAGTTCCAGTTCGAATCATCTCAATAATTTCCCAGAATTTGGTAGAAATACCAATCCAAGATACTTAATGTCTCTGCCTGCTGTACTTGTTGGCCCCTGTCTTGGGGCTTCTACATCAGCTGGCTTGCATTTGCAGCTCATGCAGACCCTGACTGCTTTTACCTTTTAACTCTGGAGCAGACAGAAAAGGTATCAGACATCTCCAAGGGGCTGGCAGAGGGAAACAGTGAGCGGTGTTCTCCTTCATGGATTCAGTCATTCACTAATATTCTGTTATTTTGGGATGTGCTCTGTGCTGAGTGCTATTACAGCTGGCAGAGCAAGGCCTTTTTGTGTGAGAACAATTCATGAACTTCGTAAAGGAAATGGTAATAGCAAATCAGAGAGAATACAAATTTAGCATATTTTCCATGAATTCCAGAAAAAGCTGAGGGATACTCAGAGTAGCTCGACTTGTTCTTGTGAGTACTGCAAGCATGCAACTGCTCTTTGTGCATTTTCTTTCCAAAGAAGTTAAGACCTTTATGCTAGAAAACATATTAGCATTTAATATCTTGGAGTTGAGTTCTGCTGGAATTTGGGGGTGTAGGATTTTGTTTGTTTGGGATTTTTTTGGTTGTTGGTTGTTGTTGTTGTTTGGGTTGGTTTTTTTTTTAAGAAAACAGGGTTAAACAACTAGGAGGAGGCATTTTAGTGGTCATCAAGAGCTGCTAAGCACAAAACCCCTCAGAGTTAATTTTGAACTACAACCATTAGAAAGTGAAATTAAGACTTTTCATCTCCAGCCCTGGTAATGTGGCTTAAAAACTGCAGAAAAAGCTAATTCCAGAAGGTAAAATGTAGGCATAGTTTTCAACATATCTGCTTTCGCCCAAGCTTTTGTGTGTGATGATAGCAAAGGCAAAAATGGGTTGACTTTGAGATATTCATCAATACTTCTACTTCTTTTGAAATTCTGGGTACTCACAATACCTAGAAAATTAGCTTTGTACTTGCTTTATCTCAGTATTTCTCCTCTAGCTGACAAGAATACTTTTCTACTTTTTAAAGATATTAATCAGACTTGGGTTATTTTTATTTAATCCGTCTCACTTTCCCACTAAGGCAGCTAGATTCTGGCACATAAAAAACTTCAATTTCCCCCTTTATATCCCATTTTTAAAAATTATATGCATATTATTTTTATATATATATATATATATATTGACATTCAGATAAACATTGAGTTTTGAAAGTGGGTGTTGTGAACGAAAGAGATCAACAAGGAAAAGAACAGCCACAGAAAATATCTCTGTACCACGAATTTCTGTTTTGTTAGTGACATTCAGAAAAACACACATACGAATGTGAGAGAAAGATTTCCAGTAGAACAATGGAAAATATTGCCCTATAACAATTTAGAAATATATTCACATTTCTATGCTTATTATGCAGTTATCCTGGATTGCTGTGTTAATTCACCACTCCAATGTAAATGACAGCAAAATGTCTGCTTTTTGCATGAATAAACCTGTTTTCAAACTAGTCCATGCTGTGGTGGAATACAAAACAACATACAAGTTAATTACGTTCACAAAGTTCTGGCTGTTTTACAGTGTATCAAGACAGCTTGATCTAAAGTTAATTACTCTTGAATTTAACTTCCCGGCTGTGATTTGTGTATTGATTTATAAATAAATCTATAGAAGATACTAAGATGTAAAGCTTTGCTATGTTTGGCCTTCAAAGTCCGTCATTTTTGCCATTGATTTATGTGACATCTTACTTATCAGTCATGTCCTTCTAACTATTCAGCTAATAAAATTGCAGTTACTTATGCAGTTACTCATTATGGACTATCTTACATGCATTAAATGTCACAAACTTGTAGTAAAGGATAGTTAAACCAATTGGCTAATTGAAACACCAACACACTGAAAACAAAAACTTAAAAACTGTGTTCCAGAATGCACAATGAAGTCTTAAACTTGATTTTAAAACAATAAATCTTTGCAAGATTATGGTTTCAGGCACCTGAATAAATCACCTGTTCATTCTACATGCTAAGTATCTTTCAGCTGCCAATGGCATGAAGGAAATTTGTTGAAGGCTAAACATTATTTTAAAATGAGTACTCTTGTTCATGTGCCTAAACTAAAGGCTAGGAAATCAGCTGCAAAGATCCACTATTTCTTTTAGAAGTAACGTGCTATAAAAATAGCTATTAACTTCAAGCTTTGTGTATTTTTTTGGACAACAGGATCTTTAGGCTTGGTTGATCTATTAGCTCCACTTAGTTCAAATTAAGCAAGAATAAAAGTTTTTATAAAAAATAAAATATTAAAAATCTCAATTAAAATGTCTCATGTCTCTCACCACCCACACTTCACAGCTTTGAACAGAAATACAGTCTAAGCACAGCACATGAAGGAATGGAAATGGAGTGCACCATTTCCCTACTCAAGCTGCATGCCATGGTGAACATGAGAACATGTAGTATTCGGAAAAAAAAAAATTCCAATTGTAAGCAAAGCCAACAATACTTACCTTTGTAGAGAAAAAATAGGAAAGAAAACGACAGGCTAACCAGCACAGCTGTAGCAATGTCTTCTCTAAACTTAAAAGCATCCTGGAAAGAAATTTCAGCCTTTTTGTGGAAAGCTGAAGTAGGGAGTTGAGACGTGAGAGACCATCTGTAGTAATTTTATTCCTAAAACTTACTTTCTTGTTAGTGTTATTAAAAACTAGGAGTGAAATGTATAGTCAAGAATTTCTACTTCCCCCCTCCTATCCTCTCTCTCCCTACCCCTTTCCTAAAAATAACAACAAACTCCCTGGGATATAGCACACAGATTTTAAGAACCTGATCTGGCAAAAGTATAATTGTATGTTTAGTGTCACCAGATTTTGTCAAGGGACGCTAGTATTAACTTGGCTATCAAACAGAAAATAGAAGTCAATATGGGCCAGCCCTGCAGGGATTTGTGGTAGATGATCTCAATAGATCTCTTCCCACCTCAGGGACTCTGTGGTTCTGTAACTACAGTAATCCTCATGTCCTCTGGTTACAGGAACCACTCACATACCACACACACCACATGGAGCACAACACCCCTCTCTAAGAAAATTGGGAAGGCAGGTATGGTCTCACCTCATACCGGATGGCTGAGCGTCTTCCAGCCCATCTTTGTTAGGATCTACAGAGACTGTCACTAAACTTTGCAAACTCCATATGGACTGAGGAGAAAGGTTCACCCTGCTTATACCTCGAGCTTATAGGTAACCAAAGCAAGTGCTTTGAGTTGACTTCTGGAAGCACTTCCCTCTTTCCATTTGGTTATTGGAGGACAAAGGCTTTGACTTTAGGTACTCTGAGGCTCAATCAAGTTAATGGCCTGATTCAGAACCTGAAATAGCCTGGTAAATATACCCCACATGAGCAATGGGCAGGCTTTCCTCACACAGTTGCACAGACAATTTTGTTTGTACAAGCCTATTAGCTCTTAATAAAGAATCTTATCTACCACTGTAAAGCCTCATCCTGCACAGTCCAGCCTACATAAAGGGAAACTTGTGACTCTCTAATGAGAAATTTTCTCCTGGAACCCCCTGCAGATCAAGAGCCCTGAAGGCACAGGGTGAATACGACAAAATTAGAGATCAACTAATCAATTAGGGAGGTATCCTGGTAATTGTCCTGACATACTATCCCCCACATGTCTTTAGAAATTCAGTCCTGCAGTCCTGGCTCTTCAAGCAGGTGCTGTGACAGCAGTAGTTCAGACAAAAGGCAGCAAGGATTGTTTAGTCACCAGTACACTGGGGCATGCATCAGCCGATAAAATTGTCACTACAGAAATGTTTTGTTTATTTGTGACTATGAGAAGTATATGTATTTTACCTTGTTGTCCACCTTTAAGTGGAGAAGGCAATACCATCTATGTGTTACTGAGAGAGGGAGAAAGCTCTACCTGCAAAGGTCAGATAATGTAGCAAAGCTGGACACCTCAGAAATTAAGAACAGAGACAACATTGTGATCTCTGACAATTTTTTAAAAGACAGTAAATTACCTCCAAGGAGATCTTGCAAAATAATTGCTGAGTCAATCAACAGTAAAGGAAAATCTAACAAAATTGAAAGTAAAAATGAAATTTTAAGTTTTCCTTAAAGATGAACAGAGGTCCAGGATTTCTTCATTAACATAGCCATCAGGATTAGATGCAGAGCATTCAACAATATGTTGTGGGAGGATAGTAATTCATGCTGGACCAGTTACTCCTTTCCTATATATTTATTCTCTTAGATGGACATGCTTAAACATGACATGAATTCTGATTTCTGGATCAGCATTATAATTTGCCACCTTTTTTTTCAGAGGAGATGGACTTGTTGAGTATCTAAACAATTTTGAGGAAAACAGGTCATTTATTGAGTGCTAATACAAATGTAGGAATCTGGCTTCTGTTATTTTTAGCCTTCTGATATTAGTCTTGATAAGGCTGCCATAGAACTGGTTGGCTGTAGCAGAGACAAGATCTCAGGCCTGGAGCAGAAATACTTTGGTGTTTCAAGAATACTAGGAAATGAAATTTTGAAGCAGCATCTGAAGAGGAGAGAAGAAAAAGCAAAAGACATTGGAGAGCAAGGATTAGATAAATTTAGAGAAAATATAGTTTCTGTGTGTGTACACTGCACCTCTGAAGGTACAACATGAGTTTTGAATAATTGTATTGACTATAGCTGGGCAAAATGTGCTGGTTTCAGACTGTGAAAAGTTCAGTGAGCTTTTTCATTGGTTCCAGTTGTGATCCTTAGTGTCAGCAGCAGTGTGATACAGTGAAGCTTCAGACACCATTAGAAGCTGTGCAACATCAAACAATTTGTAGAAGTGCTTGCATATCAGTGCTTGAAGACACCAAGGCCGTGCATATTTTGCTGCCAGTGAAGACAGGAAACAGCTAAAGAGGAGCAAAGTCTGGGGAAGGGAGAAAAGAGGAGAAACACAGAAGATGCGTATTTAAAAGGTTCTTTTCTCAGGAAGATTTCCAAACCCCCTCACATTATAGATAAAGATATACTTATCTCCTTTTAATTGTAAATTATCTGCTCAGTTATCTACTGAAGAAGAACAGAAAAGGCGTATTAGTGGCAGCGCTGGTAGGATGTCTGAAGCGAAAAGGTGAGGTAAGAAAGGGAAGAGGTTTTAGGGTGGAGTGAGAGGGGAAAGAGTGGAAGGAGTGAAAAATCATCTCTAGCTTTTGTTGATGAGACACAAAACATGTGTAGGGAAAGGAAGGGTAAGAAAAATGGCATAATTTTTTTTTCCAGTGGCTGTCTGGAAGGTGAAGGCAAGTCCTGGTTAAAAATGAAAGAGGTCTGGTAATTTTGCCAAGTGCAAAAACATGGAGAGTGGAGGAGAGAAAAAAAGGGTTGGTACCTGCTGTGGTAAGGATGTTTCCACTTCTGAATCATGTCACGAGTATGAAGTTTGAGAGATGGCATAAGAGAAAACAAATATAGGAAAATTGTTCACACTTTGAAACCCAAAATATCATATCAGTCCATTGCAGTAACACCCTGATTTTCAGTGAGGAGAATCACTTTGAGAGCTCCTCTCTGAGACCTCAGAATCATTAAGAATTAGCAGATTACTTCCTTCTGTAATTACTTTAATCATATTTGTTCTGTGGTTATCTGCTGTTAATAGAGCTCTTTGATCTTCTTAACTGCCTCCCGTGCAATTAAACAGTGGTGTAAAATACATGGATAATACTTTGCTAACGATGCACTACTCACTCAGAGGAAGATGTAAGAGCAAATGGTAACTCTCTGTGAGGTTTTGACTCAAAATGCTGTGGACATATTTTATCGTGTTTACTTTGTTGTTAACCGAACATCAGTTCATTGCTTGTTACATCGTTAATTGCTTTGCTTTCAGCCAAGAGGTTCAATTAGATCCTGCTAATATTACAGAATATTTCCTTGTTCTGAACTATGTCAGATTCCAGGGTGTTTATGGGTTGACCCCTGCTGCCTTGTCAAAGAGCTGGGGTTTTGCAGCAATGACACTTCAAAGAACTGCACTCCTTGCAACAAGAAATATCAACCAGGAATCTCTGTCCTATTGATATTTATTGTCTTCTTTTGGGCCATATAGTCCATTTCTATCCCCTAGGTTTCACAGTTTTGGATGGTCATCTTCCCTGGAATTTTTGGAGGTAGCAGGTAACTAATTTCCTTATTTCTTTTTCAGAAGCTGCCATCTTGACCTTCTCATCTGGAATTAAGCCACCAAAGCTACCAAAGTACTGCACAATTTCACATCCAAACCACCTTGTCAAGACATTCACTCTGTAAATGAAATCTGTAAATGAACTTCAGAAAAGCTGCAGATGGATGGAAAAAGCTGAATGTCACAAGAACTTAAATATGTATTCGTGAGTCAGGCCAATGATGCATTCAGATCAGTATCAGGAAAAAATTCTTCACTGAAAGGGTGATTGGGCACTGGAATCATCTGCCCAGGGAGGTGGTGGAGTCACCATCCCTGGGAGTGTTTAAAAACAGACTGTATGTGGCACTCCGTGACATGATTTAGTTGATGTGTAGGTGGTAGGTCATAGGTTAGACTTGATGATCTCAGAGGTCTTTTCCAGCCTAGTTAATTCTGTGATTCTCTTATTCTGTATTCTGCTTCAGGTTCTGCACAAATGGATGAACAAGCACACTTTCAAGAAGGGCATGAAAAAATGGTTGCTGGTGTTATGAAAAAGAGTGAGAAGAAGACAGAGAATAAGAAAGAGTCTTATGCTATTCATGTCTAATGGCTAATATAGGTCTACCTGAGTACAAGAGTTTGTTCCAAGACTGAGCATATGAAGTGATTCATGAGTTACTCTGGAGAATTTTGGTAAGGAGATGCCATAAGTTAAGAATTTAGTCCATACTACACTCCCTATATAGATTCAAATCATAATTGGACTCAATAACTCCAAATGCAAGTATGCCTCCTTGCTGAATAAAGAGGGAACCCGTAGTTAATACAGTTCTGACTTTAATGTTTCTGATACATGTTTCAGGCTCCTGTCCTGAAACTAGTTTCTCATCATTTTGCCCATCTGGAATGTTTCCTCTGACAGTAAAACAAATAATTTCTGGTAAGAAGAAAAAAGAACCCAAATCAACCTAGCTTTGATTCTATGGCTAGATCTAAAGCTACCTTTACAACAAATAAAATTCCTCAGTGAAGACATGCTCTGTAGCAACATTCCAAGCAATGCACAACTGATTGGCAAAGCAGTATAATTTGACTTTCAAGTAGTGAGTAAGTCTAAATATCTACCAATCAATATATTTTTCTGCAAGAGAGACAAGCAAGGTTTTTCTCTGCAAGCAGAGGCAGACAGTAGCAAGAATTGTTTGTAACTTGAACCAGAATGAGAAGAGCAGTCTTTTTTCTGAAATGAATGAAGTAAGGTAGCCCAGAATGCAAACTACTGAGTTTTACAGTGGAGTCTTAAGAATTTATTTTTTTGTTACATTAGGCACTATAGATGAACCTTTGGAAAGGCTAAATTAATCAGGGCCTTCCCTGAAATTGTCAAAATAAACAAATTCCTTGTCTGGATTAGATTGTGGAGCAGCAGAAAAGAGTGATATTCCATTACTTTTTAATCAATATTTCTATGGAACAGCTTTTTTTCTACTTTTAGTCGTTTCTTTCCTCCATCTTTTAAGCAATACTCCTCTCTTCAGTTAGAAGCTTCCTGATCAAGGAAATTTGACTGCTTATATGTTGTAGATGGGCCTCACAACCTATTACAATACAGAAGAGGACACAAAATGTAGGAGGTAATTTACTGGGACATTGTGACTCCCATAGCTTTGTTATCATTTCATTAGTGTTGAACCTGTATCCTGTTGTGTAGACTAGACCAGATTCTACCAGTATAACTCACATCGATACCTAATTTCAAATGGGAGCTCTAGTCCAATGCTGCTGTTCTTAAGTGCAAGCTATGATGTTGTATGGACCTGGCAGAACTAAATGAGGTTATTTATCATCTCTGTGCCATGGTGGGTTCTGCTGTATCTGCTGTTTTGACAGCAGAGAGTTTCAGGGCTTCCATCTAGTACTACACTGTTTTTCAGCAACTTCTCTTCAATCACAAGGCCAAACTGAATTACTGAAAACAAGAGGTTAGCTGGACAGAAGCTCACTGATTTGCAAAGCAATCAAGTACTGGATGTTCTATTAATATATTTCTTCCAAATGCCATATAGCAAGAAGGATTCCTACTGAGCTGATGGTTTTGCTAAAATATGAGGATAGTTCTACTGTCCAAGCTGTTTTGCAGATTACCATACAGGTAATCTGTATGCTCTGATAGACCTGAACCACTGTAGCCAGAATGTAGAACAAAATCTGAAGACAACTGAAAGCAGGCTTTATGCTCATGAGTCTAGTTCCATTCCACTTCAGGCTGCAGTAAACATGGAGGTGGGTATTTTCCTCACCTTGGCCTGTTCTTCAGTGGATAACATAGCATAATTAATTTTAGTGTAATTAATTTTGGCAGTAAGAGGGTTCAAAATGAATTTAAGCCTTCAGTTAATCCTAATAGGTGCTGCTTAATCCATTTATCACCATCTTTTGTGACTGGCAGCCAACACAAAACCCTGTAGTAAATGCAAAACTGGCTGCATTCCCACAGAGCTAGCAGACTCTGAGACACTGAATGAATGAATGAGAACATGAGGAAAGCAAGAGAACTTTGATTTTATATGCAAGAGCCCACTGGAGCTCCAGCAAAACCCTGTTCTGTTCAAATGTCCCTGCTAACACAATACAATAAGCTGACAAGAGACAGCAAATCCACTTGACTAAAAATAAAACTGAAATCCTACATGATATGTTTTCAACTGCAAGATGAGCATTTTTTCAGCCTAAGAGAAACCCTGTAATTGTTCCTGGGATAGGATGGAGGCAGAGGGCAGGAAACCTGGCATGGCTGGATTTTTCATTGTGGTCTGTTCTACTGTCTGCTTTATATTTGGTTTATGTTGTATTTCTTGATAACTCCATGAAGAATTAATTTGAATGGAGGTTGCTATTTACATGGAAAAAATCAGTAATGGTTGTGCTTTGCTTGGATTCATAGGTAGAATGCTGAGAAAAGGGCAAGGAATCTTTTTCTTTTCTTTACTTTTATTATTTTATTTTCAGAAAATAAGTATTTTTGGTTTTTTTAGTAGCACTGGGGAGTATCAAACAAGAATAAAACTCTATAGCCAGAAAGTGCACATACAAACACTAAAAGAGAGGTACGAGATATAAGGTATTGCTTTCTTTATGATACACATGATGGGCAGAGAATGCAGACGGTTTACTCCAGATAACACTCAAGAAATACAAAACAGAGCCTAGAACCTGACCCACATACACTAGATAGAAATGAACTATGATCAGTAGTTGCAATTTAATAACCAGTAAATCTAGGTCTGTAGCTTCAGACTTTCATATACATCTACATGTTGTATAAAATATCTCAGCACCAATCACAAAAGTAATTGCTGCCTAATCTCAGTGTCTGGAAGATTCTGTTTAGACCTTGTAATGCACAAGAGAATTCTGAGGTAGGGGTACCTGATGCTTATTTACAGTATTTTACCTATTACCAGGAATGAGTAAACACCCTGGAAAATTCAAGTTGTTCTACTGATACAATTTCAGTCACAAAGAAAACATTCCTGAGAAATTCCTGAAGGTTAAAACAACAGGTATTTTCATTGTCCTACTAGGACAATGGGAGGAAGGAGGACATAGAATATATAACAGAAGGACCAACCGAAAACTTCTGTTACTTGTTGGGATTCAGGAAATATGACATAAGTAAACAAGAAGTGAATCTCTCTGAGGGAGATGCTCTGTCTTGACACTCAGCTTTTAGACCTAGAACTGTCACAATTTATTTTTCGTTAATAGTGTCAATGATGCATAACCCATTTCCCTATCTCAATAAGAGGGAATCATCTAACTCGGATTTTGCTTTCTGCTCCACTTCACTTCCTGGCTCTATAACATGTTCAACCTTCTAAAAATAACCTGATAATTAAAACACATTAACATTTCCTGACTCATCATCTATATTTGACCTACTTCTGGATTAAAACTTTGACAGCAGTGGGAACGGTGTCCAGGATATGCTCTTGCAAACACACGCCAGCATTACTGAAGAGAACTACGTAACCTGAGAGCATAACATGGGACAACACATTGGGTTGCGAGTCAGTTCTCAGCA
>WBMZ01011946.1:70430-125076 GCA_013400975.1 Atrichornis clamosus | reverse complement strand
CCCCGCCCGCGCCCGGCGCCGCCCGCACGGCCCGGCCAAGGGCACCCGCCCGCCGGTGGGGAAGAGCGAGGCAAAACCTGGGGAGGATTCCGAGCCGGACAGGGATTTAACCGGTTTGCTGCTGTGCGAGCGCAGCGCGGGCAGGGACGGGGAGCTTCGGGAGCAGGGCAAGCTGCTGGATGACAGCCCGCCCCTCCCTGTGCTGGGTGGTCTCTATCTGATAAGGTTTATTTGATTTTCCGTTCCCCAAATGCGGCTTTGATATCCGTGTAATTTTCCAGCCCTTCTGGGAATAGTCTTGGCTTGGAGCATCAAGGCAACAGGCAGGGGAGTCCCAAAGGTACCCGACTCTCTTCGTTTCCTGGAGCCAAGCGGCTGTGTGGGAAAAAGAAACAATGAACGTCGCAGGCGGTACCCAGCGGAGTTCCCTTGGCACTGGCAGAGCGTGGGTGTGCCTGTGCTTTGCAAAGTGCCGCGGCTTCTAACAGAGAAATCTGGCATCCCTGCTCTCTGTGGCCTTGCACTCCGTTTTCAGGGAAACTCCAAACTAATTTCTTCATCACTGGCCCCACATGGGGTCTGTCCTTAAAAAAAACTTCACCGCTTTCAAAAGTTTGTCAGCAAATATTTCAGGCTATCCAGTTTAGATACTTACTGCCCACAGGTATGTGAAAAACCTGTTGGGAAGGGTCTGGGTCATTTTCTCCCTTCCTCTGCCTCCCAGCAGGATGAGCTGTTCCTAAGCCACCCCCAGACAGATGCTGAGCTAGAAAATGTGGAGTTACCCAGGCTTGATTTTCCTGGCATTATTGCTCAGGCCACTGGCTTCGTTTACTTCAGGATCTCAGGGCTACTCTGGCAGCACCCAAGCTGCTCGTGCCAGAGCCTGGCTCCTTTAGAGAGAGCTGCTGTGCTGTACATACACAATGTCCTGGGGTGTCCCGGACGTACACCATGTCCTGGGGCTCTTTGCTGAAGGGTGTTGAAGCCTCAGAAATGCCCAGCCCTCAATGAACTCAATGGCCTGCAGCTTCTTGTTCTGAGGATATGCAGCTGCCTGCTGTCTGTGTCAAGGAAATCACATGCAAGAGCCGTTTTCCCTGCAGGATTTTTTTTTTTCTTACTTCTTTTTTTCCTTCCCCTCCCTGCCCTTTCTCAGACTGTGGGGCTCAGGGTTATACAAGATTGCAAGCTCCCAAGGGCACTGCAGCCCCATGTTGGCAGGAGTGCCCTACCCGTGAGTCAGGAGGATGTAATGAGCTCGAGGTTGGTGAGAGCAGACGTTGTCTGTGATCCCTTATCTCCCCTTTCCTTCTTTCTCACGCTGGAGGCCTCAGGCTCCTGCACTGATCTGACCCCATGGCAGCGCAATGCCAAAACAGGGCTGTTCCCCTGCAGGCTGTAAAACCATCTGCACCAGAGGTCTTTTAACACGAGAACAAGAAAGGTGGGGAACTTTGGAGAAAGAGAAGTTAAAACTAGTTCTTGTGGAAGACAAAATTACTTCTCCAACCTTCTTCCCCCTAGTTTAAATCCTGCTTTAAATCTTTCATGCAGGAACAATTTTCAGCTTCTGCAGTTCAGCTTGTAAAAGGGAAGAAAACAAAATAGGAATGTTATGCCTGGAGCAGCTGTGGCTCCAGGAGCTGCTGCCGGAGGCTCTCCTGCCCTTTACCTGTGAAGTGTATGGGGGTGAATAAGTGGGTTTGAAGCATCAGGCAGGTCAGTGGTTAGGCTTGGTTCTCTGCTGGGACTGGCCAGCTCCAGGAGGTTAACTCAGGGCGTGGGAAATCCCAAAGTGCAGCAGGTCTGTGCTGTGACCCACCTGCCAGTGGATGACCCAGGGCAGAGGACGGGGAGCTCCAGCGTACGCAGGTGGTGGCCGGGGATGCCCTGTCCAGGAGGAAGTGCCTGGGACTGTCTGTGAGAGGTAAAATGGGCCTGGTCTTGCTCCCCATGGACTGGGGTGGGGGCCAGCTGCTGGCTTGTGGGGCAAATGATGCCCTGATGTCCCTTTGGGACACTGGTGAGTCCTTGCTAGATGAGCAAGTGGGACTTTTCTGCTGTTATGTCCATAGGGCTGCCCATAGGCTACTGCAAATGGGGCTTGAATCTTGGAGTGCTGGAATTGAGGATTGATCCTACCCCTGCCACTGCATATTCCTCCTCCACTGCCTGGCGGGGCTGGAGCCTGTGGCTAAGGGAGGGTGAGAGGATTGGCTGGATCTGTGAAGGCTTCTTTCCCCACTGCCCACAAATCTCCCTGTGTCCACAGAGCTGTGACAGGGTGAGTGCCACCACACCCCAGAGATGCTGTAACCCTGCAGTTACCAAAGGAGGGGCAGAAAGTCGTCATCTTCTTCCATCTGTGACAAATCACACAGAGTCAGCCAGACTGGCTGGGGCTGAAGGACCAGCTAGTTCCTGTTCACCTGACACCACAGCAGTGCCAAGAGCAGTGTTTTCCTTAGCACTGTCTCCTGGCATCTGGAATGCTGTGGCTCCTCAAGCCAGAGGTTAGGTTGGAGTGACTAATAGCTGTGTGCTCACACAGATATTTCTTGTGTGAAGCAATCCGATTCTGGCACTCACAGCATTCTGCAGCAGGGAGATCCACAGTTTATCCATGTGCTATAGGGAAGCAGCACCTCTTGTTGTCTTCCCACAGCTGATTTCATTTACTCCCCTTATTTCCAAGGAGGAAATAAGAAATTGTTTGCTATTCACCCAGGAATTTTACACTTTTGTTCTTCCATTTCAACCTTCTGCTTTTTGATTGTTTCCCAGAGGTTAACAACCTGCTCCTGCCACCTGCTGCCAGTCATCTGCTACCTGGGATCTGGCCCTCTGGTAGAAGATCCAAGCTGCATTTACAACAGCCAACAGTCTTTCTTGCTTCATTTCTCCTCTTCTTGTAGGTTCCTGACTCCTGAGTGCATTAGTCAACATGATCTGCAAGAAGGTGAGGCAACTCCTCTCAGAGCTGGAGCTTAACCCCTGCAAGAAGGTTGTTCAGCAGCTTGGGCAAGAGGCAGTGCCACGTGGGAGTGGCTCCTTTTGCTCCTGCAAGGAAATTGCACGTTTTAACCAAGTTGCTCACTGGGTGACGCTTTTATTGTTCACTTTGTAGTCACTCCTGCCTGTAGAAGATGCTTGTCTTCCTCACTGCCTGTGCTCCAGACCTCCGTCAGTGCGAGCGCTGGTTGCTCCCAAATCTGCTTCAAGCTGGAGTGTCTGAGTTACCGTAATCAGTTTGAACACATGGTTTGTGCCAGCTCTGTGGGCTCTGTTCTGAAGCCGATTAGGAAGTGCTCATGTGTTTTCTCCACCAGGAGAGTGGAGGAGGAGCTGACCCGAAGAGGACCATGACTGGCATGTGCAACTTGCGCTTGCACGAACTCTCTTGCTTCCTGCGTAGCAGCTCTTGCATGGTAGCTTGAAGGTAAAGCTGAAGAGATCATAGCAGAGGGGTCCCTAAGATGGAAGGGACCCTTTGGGAGACACTTAAGTTTGCTGAAGGCACCTTAAGCAACAGCCTCTGAAAACCTCCTTTCTATATAAATGAGGGAGTGGGGACTTATTTTCAGTAGTGTCTGTGTTACACTGATCTGAGCCCAAACAGCTTTGCATTAAAAAACAAATAAGGAAAAAAAAAAAGGAAGAAATTTTAAGTGAGTAAAATTACTCCTGTAGTTGTTTTACACAGCTCAATGAAGATAATTTTATTGGCAATTGTGAGTGATTACAGTATTATCTGCCATTTAAAAAGTTATGTTTTGAATGCTAAAGGAATTAATGATACATAAAACTGTGCTTAGATTGAGTGCATTCATCAGCAGAAATGCCTCGTGCTGGCACTGCTGCACTGTAATTACTCTGTCTGCTCAGAGGAGGAGAGCAGGAGATGGGGGTGTTGTGTGTACTGTTGCAGAGTTACAGACACTTACATGCTGAGCAGCTCAGGCAGGGGGGAGCAGGGCCAGGGCAGCAAAGCTGGTGAGCAGGGGGACAAGATTCACCCCTGCCTTTTCTTTGCTGTGCGTTACAGAGGGGAAACTGGGGGTAATCTCTGTGTTTAAAACTTTACAGGGTGAAGCCAGTATGGAGAAGTTGGTTAAACGCCCCTCAGAATATCAAGGAATGAGTCCGATCTTTGTAGGATGCACACCTGAAGGTGTGGTGAACTGATAAAGCCAATCCTGGGGTTGCAGACAGTCATTGCCCAGCCCTGGGAGACCGATGGTGGTGGTGGGAATGGCAGAGGTGTTGTCCCCAAGGGACGCCTGCTCATGCCATGTGCTCTGGAGAGCCCGTTGTGCTGCCGTTCTGTGGGGCCGGGAGCATGGACACATCTCAGCAGGGATGGGGTGAGGAAATGTAGGATAAGTGCTCCCCAGCTTGCTCCACGCCTTGTGGTCCTTCAAGGGAGACCTGATACTGAGGGGAGATGTTTACAGACTGGGGCATTGCAGGAGAGGCAGGGATCGTGAGCAATGCATGCAGAGCAGCAGGATGCTCTCCATGACACAAAGGCTTTGGAAGGGCTTTTAAAGGAAGTGTGGTGGGTTGCAGCCCCTTCATGGAGCCCATGGGCCCTCTCCAGGGATGGACTCATGCTGTGCTCAAGCAGGGAGTCTAAATCCTTCCGTGGTCTCCACCTCCCTGTGCACATCTGCCTTCTGAGCTGAACCTTGAGCTAAATCAATAAAGACCAAAGAGCGTTTCCAGTCCGGGGTGAACAGGTCGGCGTTCCTTGCCGCACCGAGGAGAAATCACTGCTGGATGCGTTTGGCCTTTCGGAGGTAGCCACCAGAGAGCAGGATTGAGCTGCTGTCCTGGCAGGAATCTCCTGATCGGCGGCTTTTGCATCCTAAAACCTCGCGCTATATGCTCTGAACTTAGAAGGAGTATTGTAGGAAGAAGAAAGCCCTTTTCAGGCTCTTTGGGTGATGAGACAGCTCGAGTTTTTGTGGGGAGAAGTGCTTCAATTTCAGGTGGTTTTAAGTGCTCTTACAAAATGCTGCGAGTTCTGCTGTTGGTCCATCGGGGCCAGGTTGTTTTTGCTAAGGAGGACATCCCAGCAGGGCTTGATCCTGAAATCTATCAGTGCTCAAGAGACCTGCGGCTCTGCTGCTGCCAGGATTTGTTGCTGTGGCCAGGACTGCGCCTCAAGTCTGGCCAGCTGCCTGCACTTTCGAAGAGAACCATGGAATCATCTGGGTTGGAAAGGACCTCTGACGTCACCGACTCCAAGCCTTAACCCAGCACTGCCAAGTTCACCACTAAACCACGTCCCTAAGTGCCACATCCACACACCTTCTAAGTGCCTCCAGGTTTTGTGACAGCCACTTCCCTGGGCAGCCTGTTCCAGTGCTTGACATTGGAATGAATTGCATGACAAGGGCACCTCCACCCTCTCAATGCACATTGCAAAGAAGGGGAAGCAGTTGATATTATTTGTGTTTGAAGCCCCATGGGCCAAGTTTTGAGGCTAACAGGAGCTGCCTCAAGTTTAGTCCTGACAGTCTTACCCCAAAATGATGTTATTCCATAATATGGAGTCAGGATTTAAGCAGGGTCCTGAGTCATAGCAGGGTCCTGAGCCCTTGTGCATCTCTGAGTGTGACTGGGCTGAATCCAAACCTCCTTGGCCACTGGCATTGTGGTTTTCCTTGCCTGGCAAAAAAAAGTTCACAAACCCTGAAGTTTTTCTTTTCTCTTTTCTCTTTTCTCTTTTCTCTTTTCTTCTCTTTTCTCTCTTTCTTTTTCTCTTTTTCTTTTTTTCCTTCCTTTTCCTTTTCCCTCTTTCCTTTTCCCTTTCTCTTTCCTTTTCTCTTTCCTTTTCCAAGATCCCTGCTTTCCGAACAGGCCAGGAGAGGGAGGCAGCCAGCCAGTTACTGCACAGCCCAGATTTCCAGCTCTCCCTGTTTGCCCTGGGATGGAAGCTAACACACTTCAGATGGATACGCTGATTTTCCCAGGGGAAAGGTTTGATCTGTGCAGGCCCTTGGCTGACCTGCAATTTACATTTACACAAGCAGGGTGGACACTGGCCAGGAGGGGAGACTGAGGCACGGACCAGGGCCATGCCTGGAGGGATCTGGTTGGTGGCACCCTTTGTGGTGACCTCCTGGGCCCTACTGCAGGTTGGGATTGCTCTGGGTGGATCGGTGTAAACATCCCTGTGGTCTGAGGTGGGTCCTCAGGAGGTCTGAGGGGGTCCATTTGAGCATCACCACAGATGTCACCTCTATGGGGACACACAGGGCGCAGCGCAGATGCAGCCCCTGCCCCGTCCATGCCCAAGTGTCCATGCCCAAGTGTCTCTGCAGAGTCTTGTACAGCCAGCAGTTGGTCCCTGGTTCAGATCCCCCGGTGGAGCAGTGGTGGGAACCCCCAATCCTGCCAAGCTGTTGCTGGCGAGTTCACCCCATCACTGTGGAGGTCTGAGGGGCAGAGATGTGCACGGGCAGTGGCAGGGAGGCCCTTGCTGGCTCCTGCCACGTCATCTTCCCAGGGTGATTGGAAAGCCACAGAGCATCACGGTCTGTGCTCACAGAAAGCAAGTCAATCGATTGATCAATCCCTCCCACTGCCATCATCTTCCCTTCCCCTCTCATCCCTCCCAGGCCAGCACCACCGAAGGACTGGTGAGATCACCCCTGTGCGGAAAATAAATAAATAAATAACCAAATAAAAATGCTGACGTGGAGAAGTCAATCAGCTTTGTGTGGCCTTGTAATATCTCATTTTATCCGCGCCACGCTTTATTAAATTCTCATAAACCTGTCAATGAGGACAGATACCATTTCAGTTTACCCCATTAGTTCTACACAATGACATCGGGGGAGAGAAAGACTGGGAGGTGGTGGGGAGGCACTTGGCGTGGAGAAAAGAGGAATGAATTTAAAGAAAGAAAAAAAAGAGAAACCCAGAGCCAAAACTCGGCTTCGTGACAATAATGTAATAACATCGGTGCTCAGGGAAAGTAATTGAATTAAGTGGCTTTTGTTAATGGTTTTAAGATTTAGAAATGTAAATAATAGGTAGGACTCTTTAGTGGGACTCTAGTTTAGGTAACTGCATCCCTGAGAATAAGAAATGCTTTGCTGTTAAATATGATGTCAGATAGTTTTGTTACTCCTCCAGTTTCATGCCTGCAAAGCATATTTTGCAGTTTTAAAGCCGGGTGTGTTTATCATCTTTCCTTTCTAACTTCAGACGGAGCTTAATTCAGGAGTATTTGCATGAACCCTTCTTAGCCGGTCCCTATCAGTTATTTGCACCGCCAGGAATAAAGTATTATTTCTCCCGAGCTGCTTTGGAGAACTTCCTGACTGCAGGGTTACTCTGCTCCGAAGCCTCCCGTCTATTTACATGTTCATTAAAGGCAGCAGCAGCCATGCTCTGTGTGCCAGGGCCGGACTCAGCTCCCGGAGTAACAGCACTGGGAGCAGTGACGTTACACCGGGCTTAGGCCAGTGGGGATGGAGAATCCAGCCGACAGGTAGGATGAGCCGGGCGATTTAGAAATGACTTTCATGGGAACTCGTTCTGCTTAAAATATTATTGGATTTTCATTTAGGAACCTATCAAAGTGCAAGAATAAAGTCTGAGCTGCCTAACCCACATAGGTCTAAACAAACAGTCCTCCCTTCTGCTCCAGGATCTGTCGGCTCGCGGATTGGAAAAGGTCCCTCGGTAAGGCATGGGCTCAGTCTCAGGGAAACCCACTGTGCCAGGCAGAATAGGGGGCTTTGCATTTATTCAGGCTGAAAATCTTCTCCCTTGCAGGATGAAGGCACTCCCTGGTCTGTGCCACAGGGATGCTCCCATCCCCACTTGTCCCCTCAACTCTGGCAGCATAGGGAGGCAAAAGTTTTCCATGGCTTTTCTCCAGTCCCACAGCACGTGGGCAGCTCTGCATGCACCAGGTCACTCTGACATGTCCTCTGGGGAGCTGTCTTCTGACTTCACCCACGACCTGCAGTGATCTCTGCTAGGGATGGCTTCAGCTCTGCTTCTGTGGCTGGAGAGCCTTCCTTGCAGCTGCCAGCTTCTTCCCATCCAGTGGGATCTTAGGGCCTACACAGCCTCAAATGCCTTCCTTCATCACCCTCATAAGCCTCCTCCCATCACCTTTCCAAGCCCTTCCCCAGTACCTTCACAAGCCTTTCCCCATCACCTTTATAGACTTAGCTGGAAAGAGCCTAAAATTCCCAAGCTCAAGCCAAACCTGACCCAGCTCATGTAGGCAAAGGAGAGAATTGCCAGGTTGTAAATGCAAAAATAGAGGGTTCGAGTACACATTTCCCTCAGGGTGTTCCTTTTGTAGGTTACCTAAAAAAAAAAAAAGGAAAATAAAATAATAGTTCAGTTCCTCCTGGAGAATTTGATGATGTTTCTTAACTGCTGTCCATTTGCCATATTGCTGTAAAGGGAAGCTGGGGTAGAACACAGGGATTTGTTTCTTCCCTTGTGGGAAAATAAAATAAGAACAAGAATAATATTTCAGTTAAAACAAAAAAATTCCTTCACTCTTCTCCCTGTATTAGAAAAGAAAACCCAACTACCCTATTAATGGTCAAAATCTTAAAACCAATCCCTGACTTAGCAACATCCCTCTGACAGATCCCTTTTTTCTGACCATACCACCGTGGCAGAGGGAGAGGCAGCTGCAGGCTGGGATCCTGCCCTGGGCTCTCCTGAGGATGCTGTGGCTGCGTGGAAAATGCAGGGGTGGGATCAGTGGCTTTTCCTCCTCTGCAAACAAGTGGAACTCTGACTCACTGACTGGAAGGACAGGACAGCTACAGCTGTAGTTTGTGGCTCGGCTTTGCAAGTTGAGGTGCTCAGCAATGCAGTAAGGTAACAGCTGGAAAGACATTTACACAGCCCTATAGACAGGGAAGGACTTTTTTGCTTGGAGAGCCATTAAATAATTTGCCATGGTAGGACCCAGGCAATGCTATTTTCTGCAGATAAAACGCAGGTTATTTTTCATTAGCTGCAAAAAGGCTGTTGGTGGTGCCAAAGCTTGCCACCAGGTCTGTAGCTCAACACAACATGAGCAGATAGAAACAATATTGTAAAAATAACTGAAATCCACTGAGGGCTCTGTTGAACTGCCTTTTTAAAGTGCATCAGGTGAAGCAAAAAGGAGTGGGATAACCCTGATTCCCGAAATGATACCAATGGCTTGGGAAGTGCATATGCATTGAGCAGGAGATGTGAGCATGCTGGAGCCTCCCCCAGTCTGCTGAAACTGCATGTGGATGGGAGCCTGGCCCTGGCTGCAGCATTTTGTCCAATCAAGACTGAATTGAAGTTTTTTTGGTGGGACTGTCCTGGTACTGTCTTCACTGACAAGGTCCCTGCTGAGCCAGGAGCCTCTTAGAAGCAGACGAGGAAAGAACAGCCCTGCGAGCCAAAGAAATCAGACTCCAGATGATTTACATGGAGCATGAGGGGCACCAGAAGGGCAGCCAGCCCAGAAAATGAGATTATAAACTATCATCCCCTGTTACACGCTGGGACGTGGCTACAGGGTGGCCCTCTGGCATCATTCGGGGAGGCAGCCGTGGTCTGGTGTTGAAAGCAGAAGGCTTTTGTCTCGTCAGATTGGAAAAGCCCACATCCTGAGGAGTGTCTGAGAATGTATGCAGTCCTGCCTTCCCTTCTGCAGCCTTTTCCTGACCTGAATGCAGTGCCTGACACCTTTAGAGGCCACAGGAACATCCTGACTCGTCCCTGCCACCCCTTGCTGTCCCCATGGCCTAGAGATACTTGTGATGTCAATGCCGGAGTGGCAGTCTGGTGAACTGAGATGGTGGAATAGAGGAAACCCTTCCTCCAGGTGACCAGGTCCTACAGGGGGTAGCACTTGAGGTGGACCCACTCCTGCATTCAAACTTGCTGCTCTGGGACTGGTGGTACCTGCGGGGCACTGCCCTGAAGTAATTTAAACATTCCCTCTTTTGGGGAAAGGAGAGGAGAAAAGAACCTGGAAAGGAGACACAGGAGCTCTGATGTGGATGCACCAAGCTCCTTAAACTGATTTAGGGTTCAAGCCAGGTCAGTGTTGCATCTGAGCCAAGAAAATGCAAAATATTCCATTTGCTCATGCAAGTGTGAAACCCGCTGGTAGAGGCTGGGGTGTTTAATGTTCTTCACCTCTGCGATGTGAACCCATAGGAGGGAAAAAGCAGCATGAAAAGGAGTCCTCAGAAGAGGCAGAGCCCAGTGTTTTATCAGAGCTGGCATGGATGTGGTTAATAAGATAATCTCCAGACCCTCTAACACAAAGAGAAAGTGAGTTTTCTGATCCATAAAGGATCAGTCTGCAGGAAGCCCCATCAGACTCCTCAGCGTGAAATTACACCACAGCAGGGGAGTACAGTCCTGCTACTGTACAACATTAGAGAGATGAATTAGGACTTGACATTCATGTGCTTAATATGCCTATTCCTGGCATTATCCCACAAGGACCAGTCACCGCCAAGGGCTTACGGTCACCGGGTCTAGGAAGGTATTTGGGGTTGCTCATTTGCTCGCTTCCAGAGCCAGGCTATCAGGCTTCCCCATCTAATCTCTCCTCATCAGGAGCAGGGGGGAGCACAGCCCAGCTCTTCTCTCTCCCAGCAGTCTTGTCTGGGGAATAACCACCAGGTGCACCCTTGTTGCTCAAATAAATCACAGCAATCCTCTGGACTGGTGAGTGTGGAACGAGGGAAAAAAACCCAAGTTGCACATAAAATCACAGCTTGGTCCTCAAGAAGCTGAGAAAAGGGGAAAGAGCCAACCCCAAAAATACGTCTCTCGCATAGTTGCTGCTAACAGAAATAAATATTTACTGGAAAGGGAAGCCTCAGCAGGTCTGTGTTAGAAATTATTCCAATTGGGTTTGCCCCCCCAGTGTTAAACTGGTTGGAGGTCTGCCTTGGACAAACATGGGCACTCTGAGCTGCTTTACCAAACAGGTTTTGTCAAGAAGCCAGAGTATTTCCAAGCCCCAGGTCTGGGCTGTGTGAAAATTCCTGCCTGTTTGAACTCTGAGCCAGGGCAGAGTGCTTTTGGTTTGCTTTTTATCCATGAAATATTTTGTTGAGAACAAAATTTTAGGGGGAGGGGGAGGATCTACTCCAAATTCTGGAAGAAATAAAAAGAAAAATGTTGGCTACAAGGCCAAATAGTTTTTGAACTGATCATTTTCCAAGAAAAAAATCCAAATTTTTTTTCAGAATGTAGCTGTCCTGCAGGAAATTCCTGATTTCATGGACGTGCCGCACTTCTGGCAAGTGCACTTGTGATCAAACTGATTGAAAAGCCATTTAATTGGAACTGTTTTCAGAATGCAGAATGAGCTAAAATTTGGCAAAGCTAATGGCGGGGAGCATGGACAGGCTCAGGAGAAATAAATGAGAAGCAGAATCCTCCCAGAAGGTGATTTTGCAATGGTCTGGCATGGAGAAATGGCAAGAGCCTTCCTGACATGAGGACATCCTTGTGGCTGTGATCACATTGTGTGGCACGTGGGCATTTTACGGCTCACAAATCCTCCTCCTCCAACTCTCCTCTTCAACTGTTTTCCCTGGGACTCATCTGGCCGTGGAAGTGGTGCTCAGCCTGAACGTGAAGGATCAGTCCTGAGCCTGGCCATCCAAAAGCACCTCTTGTTCTGGACACAGGGAATGCCCAAATTTGTAACCCATTTTCCACAGCACCTTGAATATGGACACATCCCTGCCTGCCCTGCTTGAGGAGGGATCAAGCAGAGAGGTCACAAGACAAATTCAAGGAAAATAAGTGAATTGGGACTGTAAAGCACGACGCTGCAGTGTCAATATGGGGACAGCAACATCACTCCCCTTGAGTGGTTTCTTGTGCTCTCTGTTAAAATCATGGTAACCCATGGGAGTGGAGATGAGGATTTCTATGGGCTCTTTTTCCCTTAAGCACAGGTTTAGTGGGAGTATTTTTCTAGTTAAATCTAAATCAGAGCTAACATTGTCGTGGGTGAAATCAAATATCCTTAATCTCTTCCACGTGATGGAAGTTTTGGTTCTGGGCTTATACACCCAGACATCAAGCCAGGCACAGACATGCTTGTAGGACTTGCAGAGTAGACTCCGGTGAATGCAGTTGCCGTCAGGCAAGGCACGCATGGAGGTGACTGGATGCTCCATCTGTATGGATGGGACAAGCTTGCCCCTGTTGTTTCCTCTGCCTAGTGGCACCAGATAGGTGAGTGACGTGTAGTCCCCACTCCATCTCACAAATCTTCAACAAACCAGTCCTCAAGTCCAAACACCTTCAGGGTGGTACAAGAAAGAAGCCTTGAATGCAGAAAGCTGCCCAACGCTTTGGATGTTCTGTTGTCCAGAGAAGTCAAACACAAAGTGCTCCCAAACCCATTCTGTTGATTTAAAATAAATCCCAAGAAAAACATCCCTAAGTAAACCAATGTGTGGAGGCTGATGGAGTACTTCCCACCTGAATGATAAATTCCCACTCTCCAAGACAGTGACAACTTTTTTTTTAGTGTGCTTGGCTTTTGTCTCCTATGAAATCAGAAGTCTCCCACTGAGGGTTGGGTTTCACGTCTGGGTCACAGTTTCTAGAGAAAGGAATTTTCATTATGGTCTAGGAAACACTTAAGCCTCCCTGTGCAACTGATCTAGCTGAGCTTTTCATAACCATCAGGACCATGGATGCCATCAGCAATCAGGGGTGAAATCTCAAGCAACCCGAGAAGGAGGTATGAGCCTTAGGATGAGACAGGATCTCATAGTGAGATTAACATGGACTGAGAGGGTAATTAACCACAGTAATTATTTGCTGGAGGTGAGGTGGGGGGTACCTCCTTGTTGGCAGACTTTGGACTGGAGGATGGATTCCCTGTTTCAAAGGGGAGTGAATTCACCAAAGTCCTTTGGCTTGTGGTGTGCAGAGTGACAGACCAGATTATGAAGCTGAATCAGAGATTTGAGGACCAATCTAGCAATAGCTGAGTCCTCAGGCCACACAAAGTGTGAGAAGTAAATAACTATTCCCAACCTATCAAATGATGTGGGAGAGAGTATCCCAGAGAGATATGAGACCTAGGAACTGCCAGCAGGGCAGAAAGCCCTAGATTCAAAGATTCTATTTCTGATCAGCAAAATTCAAAGATTCTATTTCCGAGCCTGGATCTTGCCCTGTTTTTTGAGAACATAGTGAAGGAAATAGTTCCTGCTCTATAGCAGCCCTTTATGTAGGTACAGCACATGTGTCTGAAACTCCCTTTGCTTTCTCTCTCCAGGTTACACAACATCAATAGTCTTAATTTTTCTTTATGGATGCTGTTTCCCAGTTATTCCCATTATTTTTTTCTGGATTCTCTCCAGCTAATACATATCTTTCTTGAACTGGTTCTTAAAACCAGACATGTTTTTCCATCTCAGGTTTAACCAGAGATGAGTAGGAAGAAGACGCATTCCCATTTCCTATCAGGGTTGTCCAATGTCCATGGTAAAAGTACCTCAGAGATGCTGTATGGCTTTAATCAAGCAGTTACATCAAAAATCTGTGACAGCGGTTGTGTAGGCTGGAAATGGAGCACTCCTTTGTGATTTTTCTTTCTTGTTGAATGTGATGGAAATGTGGAATGTGTCTCCTCCCACCCTCCCCCACTCCCAACTGCATAGGTGAGATGCCAAAACCAAAAAATGAGTTAAAAGAAGGCAAAATAACTATTGTAAGGTGGACCTCTTCATCAGTGTGCTATATTCAAAGGTTTTCTGCATCAAATAAAACAGATTTTGACATATAATTGCAAGAGAAAAGAGCTGAAAGGACTCCACCATAGCTCATACCCTGAAAACAGGTGATGATGCATCACAATCCAGGTGGGTCCTTGAGATTTGGGGTAAAACTGCCAAGCTGTGAATCTAGAGCCTCAATGAACCTACAAGGATATTCAGCCTCCTTTGACAAACAGGAAAACCAGAACCAAGAATGTGAAACTTTTTCTCCAAACCACGTGCAATGGGGCAGCAGAGACCACAGTAGTGAGCCAGGCATCTCTGCCTCACTCAAGGTCAAGGCTGTCCTGCATCCCAACAGAAAGTTAATCCTTTAGTGTGGGTGGTAGGAGCTCTATTTTTAGGTCTCTCTATTCTTTTATAGCTGATCAGATTTTTACCTCCTGGAAGCTGCTACACAGTCTCAGAGTGCTCCTCTTGCTCCTCTTGCTTTTTTTTTTTTAATTTTTTTTTTCCCCAGAATAAAACCACTTTTTAAACATTTGGGAACTGAGGAACAGGCTTGGGTGGTGTTAGGGCATCTCTGAGCTCTTCAGACCCACCTCCTGCCTGGAGCAAGGCTACTGCCTACACCAGGTCGAGCTGACCATGGCTGTGTTTATCCAAGTTTCACAGCTGCTAGAAAGGGCTGGGAAGAAAGTGCAGATGGATTTGGTGTGAACACATCTATGAACTAGGGAGAGCAGGAAGGATGATGATCCTGAGACAGTTAGTAAGGGGATGCTTTTGCAGTCCTGGGAATAATTTAGCACTCTCAGTTTTCTGCACTCTCTTTAATGACCCATTTTTTTGGTGCCTTGTTGTAAGTCAGTTCCTCTTGAATCACAGTGTTTACAGCAGTAATTTGGGACAGAAGGGGTCTCTGGAGGATGTCCAGTCCAGATGTCCCCTTGGCCGTGTGAGACAGCAGTTCATCAGCTGCACAGCAAGCAGAAGGCAGGTCCCTGATTTCCAGAGGACTGAAGTGAGACAGGATGGAAAGTGTGGCACTGTCCTCAGAATCTCACCTTTTCCTTGGTGCCGGAGGTGTAGCATATGGTGCTGCTTTACACACCAGGGGACACTCACAGTTTTGTGACAAAGATGAGTGCTTCTCATGGGCTCACCTGGAGGCACCAGCTGGTGCTGGCAACCTGTGGTGGAAGCCCTTCAGGGGAGAACATGGGTCTGTGTCTCTGAGTGCTAAAGGCTCCTGTTTCTGATGGGAATTACTGGGAAGTCCCAAATGATGTTCAGTCACTTCATTTCTACAGCAGACTTTTCCTGTGCTGCTGGGCAAGTCCCTTGTTGTCTCCCTGTTTCTGCTTCCTACCAGGAAAACGTCCTCTCCTTCTCCCAGCTCCATCTTCTCCATTCAGGTGAAGCACCTCTCTGGGGAAGGGGTAGGTTTTTACACACAATGGCTGTGTACAGAGCTTTGCATCACTGGGCTCTCTTACTCCCAAGGGAAAAAAAAAGCCTCAAAAAGGATTTAAAAAAAAAAATCCTGGAAATCTCACTGTGCTGAGCAGGTTTGGGGGGCTGCTCTGCAGAGAGCCAGCCCTGAGGAATGCAACCAGGGCACGGGGAGAGACAGCCCTCGCCACCGGCCCCCACCTGCCCCTCTTTCCCCCACTGTGTGAACCTACTGTAGATTTCTTGAATTTCCCTTTGATGTTTATCTCCCCCCGGTAATTCTCTTTGGGGGATTTGCTGAAGCGACAGTTGGAAGAATACAGCCTGGAATAGGGCGGCCGAAGGGCGAGAGAATGTTAGAAACAGGATTAAGATCATATTCTACAAGCGGTTGTCAGTGGCTGAATAGGGCTAAAGTTTCTTATCGGGCCGGGGTGCCAGAATGCCTTTGGATTCTTCTCCCCTCTTTCCCTCCCCTCTGCACAGGGCTTTCAGCGTGGTGGGGAAAGCATAATCATGGCCCTGAATGGGGAGGTGGGCTCTTGGGAGCATTGCCCCACGGCGCAGGAGCCGGGAGAGGGGGTCAGGGCATTGCTGGGGGTGTCATGGGCTGGCAGCACGGCTGCTTGGGAAAAATAATTAAAAAAAAAAAAAAAAAAAGCAGGGATGGTTAATGCTGAAATGGCTGGAGGATTTTTAGGTGCAAATATTAAGGGAAGAGTGTTCCCTTTTGAAAGTCCCAAGCTCAGTTTCTTGATTTTCTTTTTTTTCTTGGCATGGGATTTCATGGCTTTCACTGGGCATTTTAGTATTTGTTTTCTTTTTCTCCTTCTTTTCTTACGGTGGAATCCCAGTGGGAACATCGTTGGAAATATTTGGGGCTTGCTTCTGAACACTACAGATGATAGGAAACAGAAGTTCCAGAAAACCAGAAGAATTTTGAAATAAGGAGGGGAAAAAAACAGAAAGTGTATTTTGAAAACTGAAAGTGTGTTTTGAAAACCAAGAGGCAAAAATAGTTGCGAAAGAGAAAAAAATTTGGAAAGTTTTGAAGCTACTTTCATATAAAACAAAAACACAAACACACTGAGCTTTCCTGGGCAATGGAATCAGGTAGTATTAAATTCCCCTGTGTGCTTATTTCAGAAAGCTAAGGGTGTGCAAGTTTTTGATGTTTCCACTGGGAAGATGTTTTTGCCTTTTTACAGGTTAGTACCTTATGATAGGGAAGATTTTGAAGGGGCCAATGTCCTCATCTTTCCCAGCCTGAAATATGAGAGATGAACCCATGTGAGCCCTCTCAGATCTGTATGTGTCAGTAGAAAATAAGTGTTTCTGGTAAAATATTCAGATTCATTTAGGAAAATCTGGGTTTTGTTTGACTATGTGGGTGTGGAATGTTTTTCACTTGTTCTGCACAAAGCAAACAGAAACCTTGCCATCATTTCTGGTTTGTGTTGGAAAAGGAAGTCCTGCAGGTAATGTCATTTCTGGGCTGCTCAAAATAGCTGGGGGAAGGAACAAATTAACTTTCTGGATCATGACTACCTGTAGCTATTCTATAATGAGGGATTGGGTTCTTCTAGAGCCCTTGCCTGATTTAAAGCACCAGGAAAACTTTGTCACGAGACCTCGTCTTCTTGTTGATGAACAAGAACTTTGTGGAAGCTCGAGAAATCCAGCAAGAACTGTCTGCCCAGAATTTGCATTGTTTGTGCAGTGAGGGAGTAAAAGCCAAAGGGCTTAAAATCCAGCTTCTGGAGACCTGTGAATATGAAAACACTTCTGTTTTTAAATGGGTTTTTCCCTTGTGGCTTACAGAAATTTGACAGCCAACTACCAAAGTCCAGTTGTCCTTTATCATGACATGACAAAAGTCTCATTATTTTAGAAAGTCGAGAGTAACTTTCTTTATGCTTGTGGCTGGCAGTACTATGAAACTTGAGAGAAACAGAGACTGTGTGTCATTAGCATGTCCAAAAGCAGTGAGGTGCAGGAAAGTTAAACAGCCCACACAAAATGATGTAAAATAAATTAGATTCTTAAAATTCCTCTGTTTTTCATAGTCCTTAACAAATAATGCTTTCAAGTCAAATTACAAGGCTGCACTCTGTAGTTCTTATTGATTTCAATTGTAACTTTGCCTACATAAAATACACCAACTTTTTTTTTTTTAAAACTCTTTAAAGCCATCATTCCTCACTATTACTCTCAGACTTTGTCAGCTCACTGCTACAATCAGCCCTTGTTGTGTGAGGGCAATCTACTTGCGTGCCCTAAGAGCTCCTCCCCAAAGACCTGACAAACTGCTGTATTTTTGCACTTAAAACTTAGGCTTCCAAAACCCCACAGCCCTTTAAACCACCAGAATGTGAACAACCACTCCTGATTCGTGGCAAGCGCAAGGATGAGGGTTGTGTGGGCAAAAGGTGCTCTGAGGTCAACGTCCACAGGTATCACTTACATATTCCTCCTCCCGTTCTGCTCCTGGGTCAGTGCTTTTTACGTAACTCAAGAGTTTGTACAGATGAAAACACGATGAATAGATTACGCCAGTTAAAGGCAGTGTTGTTACCTTCCTCCCGCAGCTGAGGAAACCAGAGCCCTGTCAAAGAAATGTCAAGAAATTGCAGTAACTCTGCTGAGGTGAGCCAGGGCACAGGAATGCTCCTTCCTCAGCAAACTGCTCCCCAGGAACATTCCTGAGAGCAGCAAACCTGCTCCTCCCCTCTGCTTTGCGTTTGTGATTGTACCAGCGAGTCCTTAATAACCACTGAAGAGTGCAAGTGGGACATGTTTGGGTCAGCCTTCCGAGGAATTTTCCAACTTTTGGAAACTTTTTTCCCACTTTTAGAGTTCAACTGAATGAAAAGCAGGTCTGGACTTGACAGTGTTAGGTTAATGGCTGGTCTCAATGATCTTACAGGTCTTTTTCAACTTAAATGATTCTGTGACTCTGGATCTGGCTCCTTAATTCTCATAATCCCAGCTTTACAGTAGTGCCTCCACCTTGTGCAAAGGCAGGTTCATGTCCAGTCCCACCCCCTGAATCAAGCAGGTAAAGCAACACCAAGTATTTAATATAAAACATATAAAATCTGCTTGGCCCTTTTAACTACCTTTCTTTTTTTAATCAAGCTCAAGACATCGTAAAACAAGAGGCGGCACTTTTGAAAGAGGAGAAATCTTTTCAAGATACACCGGGAGAGGGATGGTTCCCCCAAACCCATAAAGGACAAGAAGATCAGTGGTAAATTTGGTTTTGCCTCATAAATTTATGATGCAACTGTCTGCCTTTAGCTCGTGTTTGTTTTGCCACAGCCAGCACAGAGCAAAGTACCCTTCATCACATCCCTCAGTGCCACCGATAGAGTCATCCAAGTAGAAACCCAAAAACAGAGTTTCTTTCCCCATGATGCCGGCCCGGACCATGGCCATCTAAAGCCATTCTAAGGCTTGGTGGTGACAATCAGCAGCAGCAAACAGTTTGCCAGCACTGGGTGACATTCAGGGGGACAACTGGGAGCCTGCAAGGGGGACAGGCAACTAAACACATGCTTAAACACGGAGCTTTTGGCCCAATAATCAGTAACACCAAGAGGGTGACATTAAACAAAATAACAAATCGTGTGCTGGGCTTCAAATTGGATCCCCCTTTTTTTTAATTTGATTTTGCTAGGATTTATTCCATTTGACAAACCATGCTGTTTAGAATACAATAGTGGCATAATCACAGCCTGGGGCCCTCATTCTTCAAGATAATGGGATACTTATTCATCTAAGGCAGGTACAAGTCTGTCTTTGGCTTTCATTTTACAAGATTACTTGTATTTCTGTCTCATTTGCAATAGGTGATATCTGTCAGAAGGCAATTTTCACCCAATTTGGGGTTCTTAATATTTTGTCTTTAAGCTGCTTTGGTTTTGATTTTTCCTTCCCCCAGCTCTTGACATGCATTTTGCAAGCAACCTATGGACAAGCTACTTTTTATTTCCCCTCCTTTTAGAAAAATATATAAATAAATAAAGAGCATCCCTGGCCCTGTTTACATAGCTCGACGATTTATTAGTTAAGTGTGACAGCACAGGAATTTTTCAATGTAGAAGCAGTCCTGACTGGTGTGTGTTCCACTTGACCCTCAAGAAGAGGGAGCAGCGCTCACTTTTGTTTGGCCTGGCCACCTGAAAGTTCAGAGATAGGAGCCCCTCATGCCCCCAGAAATGTGCCAAAAAGCAGTGTTTTAAAGGCCAACTGGAAGGGCTGAGCTGAGGTCCTGATTCAGGCTTTGAGGGCTTAACCTCAGCATTTTTCTCAAGTAAAGATGAATGGAAAACATGTTGTTAGGTTTTGGGTTTGTTTTTTTTTTTTTTGGCAGAGATTTATTCAGGTATTGTTGGGAAATTAAAAGAAAAAGAATCGGTCCACTAGCAAGGTTCTGCTTAGTGCTGTAAAGAAATATTTGGGGTTTCTTCTGTTAAAAATGAAGTGGGGAAAAACATGCGATAATCTTTTTGGACCCAAAAAGCATTTAGGAGAAGTTCTAATATTTGGGATTTCAGCCTTTCCAGATTCCTTATATGAAAAGCTCTTCTCCTTTCCTTGCTTTCCCTTTTCCCCTTGCTTACCCCACAGTCCTCCCTGTGGCTTTTGGATACCGCAGGTCATTTTGTCCTTAAATTTTGATTTGGAAAACACAATTGTTCTGTCTCAGTTGATGCTTTTCTTTTCCACCTTCCCCGTCACCTTTGCTGAAAGCTGCAGGAACATGGGCAGAGGTGAACCCCCCTCCCATCCCCAATTCCTGTGCTGAGACCTGATGGGTTCATGACACATTCCTGCAGGTAACAGCCCTGCAAACGTCCTGGGAGGTGCAGGGACTTAAAAATGCAGGTGGAAGCAAAGCAAACAAACAAAATTGGGGAAATGGGGCTGAAAACAAAAGCACATCTCTCATCTCTCTTTGTTTAAACTGTTTAGAGGAACTCTGTGTGAAGAGGAATTACTTTTAGGTAACTCAGACACCTTTCTTTTCTCCGTGGGTGTCTCTGAAGGCAAAACTAATTCACTTCTGCTCCACCAGGTCTCCCCTCTATTGTTCCCCAGTAATGTAATTTTTTTTTGTCTTTAGAAACATTCCTGCCTGTGTAATCATCTCCAGCACGGAGAGCAAGGAGAGGAAATTAAGATGTTATTGAGGGTTTGAGAGATATCTCATGTTTCAGAGGGGATCAGAGGTCTTTTTTTTTTCTCCTTTAAGGTGCCAGTTGTGGGGTTGGATGGCTTAGCTGGGCTGGGAGGGCTGGGCTGGAGCAAGGCTGGTCTGCAGGAAGATGTGATGCTTCTCTCTTCTCTTGACACAGCAATAAATATGTCCTTATTTCCACATGTGGGTCTCTCTACAGCAGGTAATCTCTTGAGGGAAAAGTTTCATCTCTGGTGGTCTCCACAGGGCAATTCCAAGAAGTTTTTACTAAATGGTTCCTAGTTCTACTTGGGGAAGAGAGGACTACATGAGGTATCAGACAAGATTTTTCTCTTTGGTGACATGAAGCAAAACTGAAGCTGACAAATAACTTTTGAGTACTTTTTTTGCCTTCAACAAGCCCAGGATGAAGGGAGCTGAGCTGCTTCCACCAGGCGAGTGATTTATCTTGTTATAGGAAAGTTCATTTTTTAACTAAAGAATGAGACTGCACACATGAAAATCCATCAGCAAGGTTTTTCCAGGGCAACACAGTGTATTTCAGTTTTTCTCAGATGTTTCCCAGGGCAGCTGCGGAGACCAGCATGGAGATTTTAAGGTGGTTTTGGGACTGCTTTGTGTTTCTCTGCTAGTCTTCATGGTGTCCTTGGAGAGCTGGTCCCCTGTCCCCAACAACCACGCTGGCCATGGGCACCAAACCACTGAGATGGACACTTGGCCTAACTCACAGTGTCTTCGTGATGCTCGTGACCTATTAATTGACTCCATCAGCAAGAAATAATGGGGAAATTAGCATAAGTATTGCATGTCAGATTAAACTGCTTGCAGTTGCCTTTGAAATAAGGGGTGGTGTAAAGTTTACTGTACAAAAATGATAGCTAAAACTCAGCCTGGGAACAGCAGGTGCCTCATCTGAGCTTCCTGATGGTGGTGTGACCCCATGGGTCACCTCATGGGCATATTTGCATATGGAAGAGCTCCTGTTAGATTTCACCCCCATGCCCAAAGCCACGTAACTTTTAGCCTCCCAATGTCCTGCAGGAAGCAGTCCCCGCACCTAATGATGCCCTCTGTAAATGAGACCTCCCTAGTTTGCTTTGCGGGTGATGGTGTGACCTTGGGTTTGTTTGTTCGGTGCCCCTCTTCTCCCCATTGCCAGAGGACTCACCCCAGGGGTTGGGGGGCTTTGCAAACTGCACACGAGCGGTGCTGGGAGTCACAGTGTGTGGCGCAGTAGGAAACAGTGCTGCACAGACAGCGTCACCCACACAAAGCACTTCATGTCTGTTTACATCATTTTAGGCTGGCTGTTATTTCCCTGTCACGTCCCAGAGTGGACCAGTCATTGTGTGATGTGTTCTTTCCACTAAGAAGGCTATAAAAAGACTTAAGGAGGAAGTCTGATCTCTAAGGAGATGAAAAGCCCTACCAACATCACCTTTTATTGGAGCTTTAGTTCTGTTGAAATAACCTCGCCCTGCTGTGTATCAGTTTGCCCGTGTGCTTTCTCGTGGATACGGTGCAGCCCAACGCTGATATTTCTACTTTCTTACTAATGCAGAGAGAATGTGCTGGAAAGAAAGCCAAGATGAGGGAAATCCATACCTTGCTTCCTGCATCTGTGTGTGACTGAACTAACTTTGCTTTAGGCCTCTGCATTCCCTGCTCAGCACTTGTCGGGAAGGTGATTTGGAAAACCATGCGGAGTGGATGCTGCTGGAAGCTCAGAGGTCTGAAAGCATGGTCTCTGCTCTGGTGGCTTCCAGGAAAAGCACAGTTGAGAAATGGCCTGGCTTGTCCCAGCACTGCCCTGCTCGCAGCAGGAAAACAACTTGGGGTTGTGAAAGAGGAGCAGGATTAGGGCTGCAAGGGGGAAATGCAGTCACCCTGATCCTAGTCCTGCAGCATGGATGTGAGTCTGGGACTACTTGGGCTTGGCTGAGCCACCTGGATGAGTCCTTGGTAAATCAAGGCTTGGAGAAAACCGGTTCACTGACATCTGTTGATTTCTGTGGGAGTCAGACGTTTAAACACCTTCCAGACTGTGTGTCTAATCTGGTATAGGCGAGATGCAATCCTACCATGGCTGCAGCTGGACACTATCCCTCCACTACGGGAAGGAAAATATTTTCCTCCATCAGCTGCAAAAGGCAAAGGACAGGCTGCAGCCAGTGGGGAGGCTGGGATTCATCCCACTGGGAGTCACCCTCACCTGGGGATGCTGCTCTGACCGTACCAGGCAGTGGGAGAGACCAGAGGGATGGCACTGAAGAATTTCCCAGGCTGAGCTAAAAGCCAGCTTTCATCCAAAAAGCGGCTACAAATCGTGAAGACACCAAGTAAAGCGTAAGCAAAAGCCCCAAGTGATACACAGACAAACGTGGCAGGTATTTAAGTCACTTAGGCATTATAAATAGATAAGTTCCTCTGACATGTGCCTTGCAGCAGGTTAAAATAAAACACCAGCATGGTCCCTGCTGGACTTGCAGCTGCTGAAAACAGAGGCAGCCCCAGTGTGTAACAGGATCTTCACTGCTGTTCTGGGGCTTGAATAATATTATGGTGATTTTGCATAGATTTTTGCCCTCAATGCTAATAAGGAAATGTTTTTCTAATCAGGTAAGATAAGGCTGAAACATGATAGATAGAGTTTGGCTTGTTCATAAAATAAAAAGAAGTAGCCTATAGCTTTGTAAACTATCCCCAAAAATAATGCAATGTTTAAAAAAATTGGTTTCTTTGGCTACCAGTCACGTGAGAGAGCCTTGATGCAAATCTGTGTAATGAGTGCATTTCGATGAGCGTTTGAAAAATATATATGTATTTATTTGCATTGATATGTTTATATGGCTTTACATATCAACTTAGTCAGGAAAAATTGAATAAAATGTCTCAGGTCTGGGAAATGAGAAGAGATTATGAAAAGCAGATTTAATATAGCACCGTTTTTTGATGTTTGTGGCACATTTCATCATATTGCCAGAGACACCCAATTACACAGCTTGCAGAGTAATCAGCAAATGGGGAATCCGGAGGAGAATATTAACTGTGGTCTTTTTTTTCCCCTTCCTCCTCCTCCTTCTTTAGCAAATATTATGTTATGCCTTATGGAAATGGATCAAAATGCCACATGTGCAGTTAATACTGAGCTCTGGAGCTCTTTCAAATCTTATTTTTCCCCTCACATTGTATTTTTCTGGAACAAACCTCCTGATAACTTTAGGACATGGTCTTCAAGGCCAAAACACTACCTTAAAACTTCCTGCAAGTTTGGGTTCCAGTTTCAGCAGGTAGTTGACTTTACCTCATCAACCTTGTGTGAGGGGAAAACTGAGTTATTAATTGAAGATAACCACATGCAAGGATGTGATCACAGCTCATCCATTCATTTCCCTCTTTGTGAAGGCAGGAATTTACTGAGCTATGTGGTGGCCTTGATGGTCACAGACACTCCTTACTCACATGGTTTTTAATGTTCATAGCAGACCTGTAACTGCAGTGGAAAAGGAGATCTAATGATTAATATTTCCCTTATTGTGGAAAAAAATAGCAATGGCTGCAGTCTAGGACAATTGTGGCTGGCTGGTATTTTGGGTATGTGTGATCAAACAGTCTTCAAAGGCACTGATGGAATTGGGTCAAAAATTGTAGCATCAAAATTTTTGCAGGCAGGGGTGTTCCTGGTCTCTGCCCACATTCCCACTGTTCTGGTTCTCTGCCTGGTTTAAGGAAAAGTCACTTTTCTCGAGAATATCTGAAAAGTTATTAATCATTGTTACAATGAAACTGAATAATCTAAGAGCTTCATTATCAGGTGACTTCAGGAAAATATCGGTAAGCTCAAAAAGTATTTTTTTTCCATCAGCTTCATCAAGCATCAAATTAGGCCTGTAGCCAAGATGGAAAGCCCTTGACATCATGAGCAACTTCTTGCCCAAGGAGTAGTTTCACCTTTCAGGTTCAAACTAGCCCTGAGGGAACAGGAGGCAGAGGAACAAGTTTGTAGAAGCTTCCCTGACATCTTCTGGAGCACAGCCCACCTTGGCCAGATGTAGAAAAAGGGACAGGTTTTCCATCAAAAGAACTGAAACATCCTCAAAATCACATGGAAGCCCCAGTCACTGGAGAATGGTCAGATTTTTCCTGCACCAGCTTTAGAGACGCGTTCTCTGGTCAGGTCTCTCCCATCATCACCTCATCAGGCATGAATTTTTTTTCTGGCTTGTGCTGGAAGGTGATGAGAGAGTAGAGCCCCTGTGCTTGCCTTGCACGAGGTGCTGCAGCCACTGCTCTGGTGTCCTGTGGCCAAGGGGGACTTTTCACCTGCCAGCCCAGCTGCAGATGTTGACCCCAACAGCAAGATGTTCTTGAGCACCTTTTTGTGCAGCTTTTTCTGTGTGATCCCAGCCTCAGGTGCTAGTTAATGAGTGATTCACAAAATACATCTTCCTTTATTTTTTTCCCTTTTTATTAGCCGAGTATGAAAACAGGCAATAATTTTACAGAAAGCAGGACTGGCACAATCGGTACATAGCATCATGCTGCAGCTTTTCAGAAATGAATATAAACTTTTTTCTTCTTCTTCTTTTTTTTTACCTACCAGAATAAATAAATATGATACACATTTGAGTTCCTCAATAGTGAATTCTAAACACAAGGTCTTACACTACAGCTCAATTTTACAGCGATCTGTACAGTATGTTACTTTGATTTCCTTTTTGCAATTTAAAAGCCTTTGTTCCTTTGCAAGATGGGTTTGACATACAAACACAGATACACTCTGCAGCTAACTGTACACCTTGGGTCAGAACCTGGGAAAAAAAGAACAAATTGATTGCCTCCTGGCACGAGAAAATAAATCAAAAAGTTACTTTCCATCGCACAGACACATCTAAAGTTCTGCTGTATGAGATGGCCCCACTCAATTGCCAGAGCAGTTAGAACAGGCTTTGGCCATGCATAGGGCACCAGGTGCTCCATTTAACTTACCAGGGGTTTAATGTGTGCCTTAAAGAGATTTTGCAGACGACTTCCAGCTTGGAACCCACATTATTAAAAACGTAATTGCATGTTTTTGTTAGCATATGATAAATTGTATATTCCTTACAAATTAACTTGGGGGTTAAATGTTGTCCTCAGCTGTGGCATTGCTCCACAGAAGTTGGTGCAGTAATTCCACTCCGGCATCACAGGAGCAGTGAGGGCCTTCCTTTGTGCTGTGTCTGGGTCTCACTCTACAAATCCCAGCAGGTTCCTCTGAAACCAGCAGGACTGCAGGACCTGGGACACATCCTGAACTCGGCACAAGGTGCTGAGGCCGAGCTGAGCACGGGCGTTAACGAGAGCCTTCACTACGAGGAGACGCCCACGCGGACAGGAGACACCCCAGCTTGGGCACCTCTTCCCCAGGAGCCCGAGGAATCTGGGGGCAATGCAGATTCTGAGCAGCTGGGAACCAAACAGCACGTCTGCAAAGTCTGCGGAAAACTGGGAACCTTAATCATTACTGGGCTGTTTTGTAACGCGGTGGGAAAGTCACAGCCGCACGTCAGAGCCGGGGATTTGTCTGTTTGTTTGATCTTGCATTGCTGACATTTTTTTGGGTTTTTCTTTTTGTTGTTTATTGCACCAACCTCTTCTTATCCTTCCTTATGAATTTGGGCTGAGAACAGACCTACGCAGAGAAATAGCTTTTTTTCACTCAGTAGAAAAAACCAGGAGACGTTATTATGCTGCTCTAGAACAGATCATAAAAAAATCAGCAAGGGGCACATGGAGGGGTAAGGAAGGACGAAAAGAAAAATCAACACAGCTTGTAAAAACCAGCAGGAAAGTTCTGTAATTGACTTTTTTCAAGCTTAATTGAATTATGTTTCATAGCTACTGTAATTAAACTAATAGAATACGGTGGATTTGAATTTGCATTTCTTTTCTACAGAGGCTTATTTAATCCTTTACATATGAACTCTTCAGAAATGCCCTGATGTGGCTCAAAATTTTCATGGCAATGGAAGTACCACACATGGCACACAGGGACAGAAATAACTACAGTTCCCTCCTCTGTGTCCACCCACTTTGGTGTTTCTTCAGCAAAGATGAGCATCTCTGGCTGCCTGCAGTGGCAACACATACCTGGAGCTGGTTAAAATTCTTCACGTGGTGAAATACCTAAATGAGAAAGGAGATGTGGAGGTATCTGCTTGCTGATGGTTATTTTCATATGTGGCAACATTATTTATGTTTCCTACGCAGGAAAGGATGATTTTTCGTGGAGGAAATACAGGAAAAAAATACCTCTTTCTTTATTCCCATATTCACCACCATTCAAGGACATTTCCCCTTCTTAGCCAAAAAATAAAAAAGACAAAAAAACCCGGAAAAGATATGTTCCCTTTCAGCCTCACAGCATCGTTACTGGGTATTTTCTCACTGGTAGTATTTACCATTTTTCCTGCGCTATTCAAATACCTCCTTTTTTTAATTAATACTCATTAGACTTCTCTTGCAGAGTAGAAGAAATCTAACTGCAAACTCTTCCTCTGAATATTGTGACTGGCTTTCTCCTGGGCCTTGATCCTGCAAGGACCGTATATAAAACCTTTAAAAATTTGCTAAGGAGGGTTTGGAGCTGTAGCTGGTTCACCAAGCACAGGCAAAGTAAACAAAGCCATAGGAAGGAGAAAAGACTGGCAGAGGAAATCTCCACATATGCAACTGTTTCTAAACAGGAATTATGGAGACGTTTTCCAGTCTCTCCATCACTGTTTTTGAAGGACTGGGCATATTCTTTACCCAGCCTCCACGCCATGCTGTGCATTTGTCTGGCATTCCTTTCACACATTAAAAAATCAACTGGATCATCTGCATCACAGGACACAAAACGCTGCTTCCCTTCGCAGATTTACCTCCCCTGTGGCTGAAGCTGTCCCAGGGATGCCCTGCCCAGGCACCAGGCTGGCAGAGCATCCAGAGAGGATGGATAGTTCTTCATCTTCCCTATAGTAGTTCGTCTGTCTGGTGAAATAGGATCTCTGTGTTACACTCCAAGCATTTTATGCCTGGGATGGAAGAAACTGCATTATATCCAACTACAAAGTCTGTCAAAAAGTGTCAGACCTCTGCCTGGACAGTGAGGGGAGGAGGACCTCAATCCGTCTTAATTCTGAGACTCATCAGTGACCTCATTTTCCTAAAGAGCTGGGGCTGGTGGAAGGGAAGGGAACAAGCAGACCTCACATCACAAATCGGGAGATTCACAGTTCTTCCCACCTGAAGAAACATTCAAGTTTGCAAGTTCAAAGAGGAATGATGCAGAATCACTCCCTTCAGTCTTCCCACTACAGGATTAAACAGAATGGGGAGTTTCTCCCTATGTTTTTTTGGTCAGAAATAGCCCAAAAGCTCAGAAGCATTAAAACAATATGCAGGAAAGAGTCAGTTTTCACACATAATTATTAAACTTGTGGAAGCTGGGAGCCTAAATTCTTGCTTTTTTGCATTTCCAAATCAATTCTGGCTTTTCATGCCAGCTCACTTCCCTAATGGATGTTTGAGTACAGGAAGGTAAACCCCAAACTTTGTGCATTTCAGGGGCTCGTATTTTTTTAAGGCAATAATTTTTTTTCTGTTTATTTTTAAATTTTAGGTATTTTTATCCTGATTCAGAATGGGAGAAACAATCTCCAGGTGAGAAATATTCACGTGCCCTGGTCCAGGCCCAGCTGCACCTCAGTCAGCTGCTGCACCTCGCAGGGGTGGATGAGGACGGCACTGAACAAACACCCCCGTGGATGGATGGAGGTCCCGGTGTCTCCTGTCCCAGTTTGCTTTCTGAGCTGTCTTGGCCTCATCCTGATGTCCGTGGTTTTAACAGTGTGACAGATGCTCCATCGGGGAAGCTCCCAGAGGCTCCGAGCCTCTGTGAGGAAGGATACCAGCAGTAACAGGGCGATGAAGGGGTCAGGCTCCAGGGTCAGCCGAGACGGGTGAAGGCTGTGAATGTTAAAATGTATTTTTGCACTCAGGCACAGGGAGGAGTTTTCCTCCATGGCTCCACAGGGAAGGTCTCATTGCCCTCCAGTGGATCATGGCAAATCTAGTGCCGGATCAAGCGAGCTTATCTCCTGTGCTCCCTGTCCTCACCTTGCAGGAGCAGGTCATAAATCCACACGTTTTGACCTTCCCGTGGCAGGTGCTGTGGTATTCACTGTGAACTATGGTAAGGCTCTGACTGCCCTGATCTGAGCTGATGTCCCCCTTTCCCGTCCCATGCCACAGAAGAGATGCCTCTCTCCCCCGGCGTGGTGCAGGATCGACTGCAGCCCTCCGTTCTCTGCCTGAACACCCACTGACACGAGCTGCAGTTTCATGGGCAGAGTTTTTTTTTAATTAAAAAAGAGATGAAGCACAGATTTGATCTCACACCAAATTACCTCACTTGTTCACTGGCACCAGGGAACAACATCAGAGGGGGCATTAATTACATTCTGTTTGCTTTGCTGTGGTAAAGCAACTCCACCGTCTTTAAAACTGCAGAGATTAGCAGGGCACAGAAAAAATACAGGTGAATTGAGCCTTTCGAGGAAGGAGGAGAAAAATTAAAGCTTTGTTCCGGTGTCCCTGGTTTGGTGACAGGCTACAGAAAATGAAAGCTAGGACCTTCTTTTTGGACAGAGCAAATGTGCTTTGGTGGTTTTAATTTATTCAGACTCCTTTGAAAGCAGCAGCCAAAAATCTGCTTCCTACAAATACATTTGGTTTTGGCAAAGTGGAGAGTTCTGCTGGTCACGGGGGATGATTTGACACAGCCAGGAAAACTAAAGCATGAGAGAAAAGTCCCAAACTGAAGTGTCTGGCACAATGCAAATATTTAAGGAAGACGTTAGGTTTTCCCTGGAAGCTGGTGCAGTGGTTGAGCTGCCCCCTCCGGAGGTCTGCTCCCGCTACAGCTTTATGAGGGATAAAACACTATTTCCCATCAAACTTGGCTATTCCTACATCTCTGTTTGCCGGAGTTAGATACTCTCTCGAGAAGCACCAGTGTAGCTGAAAACACTCTTTCCCTCCTTGTTTAAAGAGGTGATTTGACCCCTGGCTGCTGCCCCGGTATGAAGCGAGGTGGGAGTGAGAGGGGCCATAAGCCACAGCTCTGCACTTCATGTTAAATCAATTATGATCATTTGCAGAGCACAGCAAGGAAAACCACCCAAGGGTGAATGATGGGTCATTCAAACGAGATGAGACCGAAACTGTTCCATGTAATAATTTTGAAGCTGGTGAATTTTGGTTACTTGCAAACCCTGCATTTTTGGCAAGTTCATCTATCCTCCCGAAGAGAATATAAAGCCCCTGTGTTACACCTGCTTTGCCTCCAGCAGTTCAGCATTTTTCACTTGATAACCACTTTCTGAACTGAGGGCTTCAAGACAGAATTTGGTGATCAGAGATTTTTTCCTAGACACAGCCTGCATTATTCAAATTTTTGTCAAAACCCCTTAAAATTCACAGTGTGTGAACACACCAGGAGTTCATACAAAGTTTTTAATATTCTCTATTGTTGAAGTTAGACCAAAATGCTCTCCAGAAAGAAAACCCTGTAATTTGTAAATAGAGTTTACACTTCACTGAAAATCAAAGAAGAAAAAAATCTAGATCAAAAATAATCCTGCGAATTTGGCCTTCACTTTCTCCCAGTCAGCAGCATTTGGCCAGTATTTTGTCCTCGTTAAACAAGTGCTATTAAAAAGTAAACGAAAAATGCTTGCCTTATAGGAAGTGCTTAAACAGGAAATTCACCTTCAGATCATTTCCCACGTGTCAAAAAATTAGCTTTAGCAGAGAAGGGAGAAGTGGACTGGTGAAGTGCACAATCATTTCTCTTCCTCATAAACACCTTTAGGATGCTGACCCAAGAAGAACAACTAGCTACCAGCTGAGGTCAGGAGGATGGCTGATTTGTAATGCTGATACTAGCTACTAAAATTGAAAGGGAAAGGGGAAAAAAAGCAAAAGAGGTCACAGTTCTGTAACACGGACAGGAACACACAGGTAGGTGATGGGCGCTGTCAACATTATAAACTATGTACAAGACAAAGCAGGACCTTTCTTTCCCGAAAGAACGCAACAACAACAAAAAAAAGGTGAATATAACACAGTTGGCACCTTATCAAGGGGATGAGCACAGGAGCCTCCTCCTGAACGTTACAGGCCTAACTCAGGGCAGTCCAGAGGACAGTTCATCTGTCTGAACACAGATCCCCTGCCCCTTCCTCCTTAAATATTTAGTGAAGACCAGGCAGGTAGCAATGTCTGACGCAACCGTGGTGCTAGTAAGATGTTAATAAATGCAAAGTTTTCCCTGAAAGGGAGCACCTTACTCCAGGAAGAGGTGGGGGTGCGTGGGGATTCAAGGGGTGATGTGTAGTGCCAACCTCTGGTGCCTCTCCCGGCGGGCAGTCAGTTGGGAAGCGTGTCCAGCCCCAGGGACGCCGCGTGCTGCTTCGCCCGGAGCCTGAGGTTCTCAATGCTCGTGGTTTTACTGTTCAGGCTTGGCAGGGAGCTGGAGGCCTGCAGGATGGGGGAGGACCAGACCTGCTGAGCGTGGGACAGCGACTGGTAATAGGACTGACAGTGCAGGGAGCTCAGCGGTGCCATGTTGACGTTCATGCCCAAGTAGGGCATGGCAGACGGTGTCCCCATTTCAAAGGAGGAGTAATGGACCAAGTTGTTGGTGGCTGCCATGTGCTGGCGGAACTGCTCCTGCAGGCGGAAGAGGCTCAGGGGCGAGGAGGAGTAGGAGTGAGTCTGAGCCAGGCCACTGCTGGATGAAGGCGTCACAGTCGCACTGACAGGGGACTCTGCAGCAGGAGACAGAGGGGTGGGGGTTATTCCTACAGCCTGGATGCAGGTGCTTACTGAGACCCCAGAATGGTTTGGGCAGCAGCATGGGCTTCTCTCTTGTACTAGAGGGCAAATGTGAGGGGTTGTGACAGCTCGTGAGAGCTAAATGTGTGCCTTTCCCATACTTGGCACCTTACGGTATAGAAACGGGGCTGAGCTCTTTCCTAGGGCTTTCCTGCTGCTGCTGGAGCAGGTCTTTGCTATAGACACCGTGCCCTCTGAAGGTCCTGTTCAGTGCTGAGGACAAGAGGACAAGGCAGGCAGGCAGCCTACCTGCAAGCACCCACTCCATAGGGAATGTGGGACTCTATCCAACCACCAGCAACCCCCTTGGAAAGGGGTCCTGCCCACCAACCGGCCAGGTCCTGACACCAACCCCCATCAAGATGCTGCCCCTCACCTGCTTTTGGGCTTGCTCTCTTGCAGTTCAAAGCCTTGCTATCCACACCGGGGCTCTTGTCCACTTTGGCCTCATCCAAGGTGCTCTTGAACTCCTCCTCCCTGTCGGTCTGGTCCTCGGGTGCCGACTCGCTGGCCGACTGCTCCGACAGGGTCAGGTTGAGGTCTGTGCCAACCTCGCTGGGGAGATTTTGGACCTTCTCGGTGTCCGGGGTGGTAGCCTGGGTCTCCAGCATGGGTGGCTCCATCTTTCCCTCGCTGTGGCTCCCCTCACAGTCCTTCTGCTTCTGCAGCTGCTCTTTCTGCAGGCTACGCTGCTTCTTCCGGAATTTGGCTCTCCGGTTCTTGAACCAGACCTTCAGTGCCACAAACAGCAAGGGAGAAAAAACAGTGAGAATCCTGCCTGGTGTCAAATTCAGCATTGTTCAGCCCAAGAGCTTCAGGAGAACCCCAAGTAATGAGGTACTGCAAGCCCACTGTGCCCAAGGCCATTCCACTCTGCTGGACCTTAGAGCTTTACCATTTTCAGTGCATCTACAAATAACATAACAAACATATATTAAAAAAATCTCCAGCCTCTGTGTTGACACGCCATTGCTGGTGGTTTTTGTTTGGCTTTTTTCCCTTAAATTGGTTAGGCATTTGTGTCCAAACAGAATGTCTTGCAGGTGTGATGTCTGTAATGTCTGATGACATTACACTGGCTTACATTTTGTTAAGTTTCTGAAACCATTTGGTTTTAAGCGTATCAAAACTACGGTGGCAACACTCAAAGGAAGTCATTACAGGCACAGGCTGTTGTCTGGGAACTGCATTTAGGGAAGGAGGAGAGAATCCATACATTTTTTAACCTAAATCAGTAGACATGGATTAGAAGAAATAAATTTGCAAATCTTGTTCACGTTGTTTGGTTGGTTAGATAAGGAAAAAAACATTTTTTCGATCAAAATGTCTTGATATTTATATAAAAGAACTATTTTAAAATACTTTTTCTCTTCACAGTGAAGAACTTGCTATTTGTCTTTTAAAGCCCAGCAATACAAGAACCTCTCGACCAGCAGGTTATGAACTAGCACATTACACCAGCTGGAACTAAAATAAGCCCCCAAAAACAAAAACAGAAAGCAAACCTTGGCCTGAGATGTTACAAATATTGACACTAGTGGAAAAGAGCAGCTGGAATTACTTGGGTCTCTACTTGTTTGAGAAAGCCAGAAAAGCCTTGCAAATAAATAAGTAGACTTCTGTTGCTGTTCCTAAAATTTCCCCCAAAGAAATGTGGAAGAACAAATGAAAACCAGTGTACACTTCAGACAATCCTAAATCTAAAAAATGTGCGCATGGATTATAAGAAGTTTCTTAAGCAGATGTGTGACTTTGTATGATTTTATCCTCCCCGCCCTCGCCATCGACAACTTTACTGCCCCAAAATCTTTGGTTCCACTGGAAGAATCCTGGAAGGTCAAGGGAGCTGTCAACCCTCTTGTAACCTCACTATATTCTTGGAAACATCCCCACTCACAAACCCACAGAGTATCAGTACCTGGACTCTGGCTTCAGGTAGGTTTGTGCACATAGCCAGGCGCTCTCTCATCACCACATCTGGGTAGTGAGTCTTCTGGAAGGTCTTCTCCAGGGCCTCCAGCTGCTGGGCTGTGAAGGCCGTGCGACTTCGCCTTTGTTTGCGGTGCTGGGATCCATAACGTGCCTCCAAAATGATGTCTTGAAATGTACAGCCGTTGGAAGACAAGGAAAGTGGCCAATTTAATTATTGGAATGTGTATGCTGACAGTCGAATAAAGCACTTGCTAACATCACACAATACTACGAAGCACTTTTTCCATTGCTCTAGAGCTGATCAAACACATACATATGGATTTAGCTGGTTAATTAAGGTGTCCAAAGAGGTAAAACCGTGGCAGGAGGGTTGAAACTAGATGGTCTTTGAGGTCACTTCCAACTCAAACCATTCTATGGTTCTAGATGGCTGTTCTGGAGAGGGAACCTCTTTCTGTGACAGCTGTACCAACTGTTGAGACTCCAGTGCTGAATTTGACTGAAATAAGTCAATCTGCTCCAACATCAGTGGAGCAGGACATGCAGATGCCCAGACCCCACCACGGAATAAGCACCTTCCTTTAAGAAACACCATTAAAAACAATGTGGGGAGATAGCTGTACTTCTTTAGTGTCTCATGGGCAGCTCACTGTAGTCTTCAAGAATTGATATTGGAGAGCTGTTCTGGGCTCCAGTTCAGCAAAGCATTTAAGCTCAGGTCCTTATGTGCATTTAGCTTAAAAGCACATCCTTTACTGACCACGGACACTCTCCAGCATCTGGGGTGGAAACGCCAGCCAGGACCACGTCCAGCCCCACTGGGTGCAAGCCCAGAGCTCATGTGCTGAGCTCTTCTCAGCAGAGCACTTCCTCACAAGGTCTGACTTTGCAAACTGAGCTTGGAAAATTGAGGGCAGGGGAGAAATTCAGACTGGGGAAAATCTGAGGCCAACAGTAAAGGGCTTATTATTTTACCAGAGGCGTTATTATTGCACAACATTTAGTGGGAGTAGAAAGATCTTAAATCAATGAAAGTTACTTGAAAAAAACCCACCCTTTATTATGCAAGTTGGGACATGCTGTGCTACAGCCCTGGAATGAAACAGTCTGGCAAGAGGTTTGCTCTCAAAGAGGAAATGCAGAGAGAGCAGTGTCTGGTATCATTTTTAATTCGGTTAAGAATGTGACTTCCAGTAGAAGGGAGGAATGAACACATAAGAAAACAACCTAACAGGAAGAAAAGTTGGCACTATCATGGGGCACGGAGCCCCATGAAGGCTCTGGCTGCTGCTTATTTGTGCTTTTGTCACGAGCATCGTGACATGAATCTAAACAACAAACCAAAACCTGCTGTCGGGCCACCCCCAGCACCACACAGCCAGGTTCCAGACACACTGGCTAACGAGCGTAGCGAATCAGCTTTGCACCGCTCAAACATTCCTCCTCCAAAACTTCCAGCTGTTCCATTCTAGGTCAGCACTCGCAGCGCCTTTCCGGGGGACTGCCAGAGCTGCGTGGTTTTGGCAACCTGGCAAAGATGTGATCAGGCTAAAGGTCTTCAACAATAACATGCTGCCTGCATACGAGAGGCTTTTGGTGTTTGAGGTATCGGAGCTCCTTGGGGAGTTCCAACACTGCTGATAAGCTGCCTCTTTGGAGGCAAAGGGACCATCCTTGGTGCATCCAGGCACAGCTCACAGTGCAGCCAGGTGAGGAGAAGAGATGTTCCAGGACAAGAAATTAAATCGAAGCTGCCCCAAAACATTTTAAAACGCTAACATTTGTGTTTCAAGTACATGAAAACAGGAGAAAGGGCACTGGTTAAACACCCTACCTGCAGGCTGGAATATTCCCAAATTTCTAGAGTAGAGGTTAGACCTATCAGCTCCCCAGAGGCAGCAGCTCATGCATTAAGTTTGGCCACTCCAACGAGAGCCAAACAGCAATTATTTTAATGTTTTAACTATGTTTTCAGGCTTTGTGCAAAGCGGAGAATATAAATTGCAGGTGCGGCTTTGCAGTTACAATCAGAAACCTCTGTTTTCTGACTTAAGGTCATTTGCTTTTGTGCTGCTTTATTCTGACTGTCCCTGGAAGGCAAATGAGATCTATAACCTGCACTGAAAGAGATTCAGAAGTAACAGAATGTGAGGCAACTGCAAAGGAAACATAATGCCTACCCTGTCAATGATAAGCAGACAAGGGGACTGTGGGATTTAATTTGGAAAAGTCTTCCAGGTGGGTTATTAATTTTAAAGATAAGAGGTCAGGAAGCCAATTGAATCTTCCGGTCAAGAGTATGAGAATAGCTTTTTTATTATTTTTTTATCTTCCTCTGCTTTACCCGAGTTAGGGTCAAAGACATTAAATCCTCCAGCTCTACTCTAAAAGATACAGGAGATCCCAAACACCTTTCAAGAGATCCTTGCAGTTAGAAAAGGGGCATCTTCAGACCCAAGGTCTGTGATTGCAGAGGTCAGGGCCATCTGCTCCCATCTGAGCACCTACATCCTGAAAAGGAGAGGGAACAAGGGGATGGACGACCAGGACAAGGAAAGTGCTCACTTGTCACCACTCTGCAGCCCAGCAGTAGGGCCAGGATTAGAGTCCAGGTCTCTTAATTCCACTTTGGTTGTTTATCGATGAGGACAATGACCCCCCTGCTCTGCTCTATCCCCTCCCAGGGATCCCACAGGCCACTGCGTGGTCTGAGGAACCATGTTAAGGAGGTCACTACCAGCAGCTGGATAAAGGAATACTGCTGGCATGAAGATTTGACAGTCAGCCATGGCTCACTGATAGGAAGAGTCCAATACCTTTATCATCATGGCTTTGTGGACTACCCACCTGGGAGGAACATTCTGAAACTTCTGCATCCTTATTTTAAGCCCTTATCTATTAAATTTAGCCCACTAAAGTAGTCTGGACAAAGGATTTTTCCCACCTACTCTAGGCTGCAAGGAGTCACTCTATTTTTTTTTTTTTTTTACTTTAGTATCAGACAACTGGAAAGCTATCTTAGAACAGATACGTATTTTCAGACAGTCAAGGGAGATTATTCCATTCTGGGAAGGTTTCTAGAATCACTTGTATGGTAACTTTTTGCTTTCTCTTCCATGTCCTGGCTGTCAGGTGTGCTCTACCTCACTGCATCCAAGTCCAGACCAAAACAGCGAACATGTTGCAGCTGTTGATCACTTGCATTGCACGAGTCTTTGATGATCTCAGCCAGGTCTGGATGTTTAGTGGCAGCTGAAATTTAGAGCACATATATGTGCCCGACCACACTCAATATTCTCAGATCTCTTACCTAAAATTTTTGAACAATTTCCCCTACCGAATCATAAAATACCATCTGGACTTTGCACTTCCTTCCACTGTCAGCACCAATGCAGTGCTGTTACAGTCATGGCTGAACACAGAAAACCAGCTCAGATGCTCTGGAGCAGCAGCTCCTGTCCTGCTGTCCCACCATCCACAGTAAATGACACTGCCAGGGTAATGTCACATGTGGCTTGATTTGAGCCTAAAAAAAGGCTCTTTTATGGAAGACAGCAGGACCTGCAGGAGAGTGTCACCCAAGGCAAGGTCTAGCATTCCCAGGAAGAAGTAGGTCAACATGAAACCCAAAGAAGGTCCAAATGAAGATCATTTCCCAGAGAGAGAGAGTGGTTTTGAGTACAAAAGTGGAAAATAGTTGCATGAAGGGACAACACGGAGAAACAAGCTCTGGCCTGGGATGGCAGAAGACGGCTGTTAGGGGATACAAGACCTGAGCCCCCTTAGCTGGGAAATCCAATTCACTGCATGCTCACGTTCATTGTGCTCTTATTTACTACCCAGAAAGTAAAATCTTGTGCTATTTTCTGTTCACTTGTTAAAACACCTTCCAGTGTCTTTTTAATTCTCTCTTTTCAATCCCATATAGCGGGGCCACGTCTCACCCCTGTGCTTCCCAGCCGTCCAACGCCAGCCTGCAGCAAGTTTGTTGATTTTTTTTCCTTTTTTATCTTTATTTTTTTTTTTCCCCCGGGGAAGGGCAAAAGCCATGAGTTGTTCTTACCAGCCAGTCTCTCTGCCAGGGTGAGGGCGTGCACGGAGGGCCGGTAGTCGGGGGCGTGCTGGGCCTGCTGGGCTGCCTGCTGGTGCAGGTTGTACATGGCGCTCAGCGAGTTCATGGCGTGCAGGGAGTACCCGTTCACTCCATAGTGCTGCATGGTGGCATAAACCTGCAAAACATCAGCCACAGGAGAGAGGGGCTTAGGAGCGTGCTGCTCCAGCACCCCGGTGTCTCAGCAGAGCTTTGCAAATGCTGAGCTCAAAATAAAACTGCTGCACGCAAAGGCTCACGTCCAGCCTCTCAACACCAACAGGCTCTGGGATAGGAACTGAAAAACCTCCTGTACACCCAGAGCACCAGCAACACCAGTCTGGCTTCCAAGCTTAAATCCCAGCATCTGACTATATCCCACTCACGGTGATCAAAAGATGGGAAATTAATTTTTTTACCTACCACAATACAATTTATCCTATTACTCTGACTTTTAATGCATTGACCTAGCTCTATCCCAGGACTAGCTGGAATTTTGTCCCTATCATTGCCTACAGTGGACTGTTCCATAATCCCCTTGCTGGAATGTCAAGTATTTTTTCTTATTTCTGAACCTACTCATTTGTAACTTGTTTCTATTAATTATTCATTTTTCTTATTGTTAAGAAAACACAAATGATAAGGGGGAAAAAAAAAGGCATGTGGTGTAAAATAAAATAAAACTGTAACGTAGTAGCACCAAAAATATTATGGCTAAAGACGGAATAAGGTTTGCAATAAATACCAACATTTCATAGCTCAATAGCAAGGAAATTATTACAGAAAACTAATGGCTTTTTTTTCTGATGTGGGCTCTATGTGAAACTTCAAGCTCTTTTTCCTTACAGACCATCGGTAAAACTGAGCTAATATTGATCTCAAAAGCTGAGCAATGCTTCATTCATCCCTGCTGTAAATGACTGAGGGCCTCCAGGATGTTGTTTCTGCAGTTTGTAAGACATCAGAAAGGAAGTTGTGAAACATTAGCCACAAAATAAATTTTTTAAACCACCGTTTACATCAGCAAGTCACCGTCTGGAAAGTCAGTGCAATGAAGAAATGCTCAGGGAAAGAGGGTCAGCTGGACTAACTCAAGGAAAGCAGACATCTTTTCAAGGAACCTCTTAGAAAACAATTTAAATACTGCAGGGAGGTGATGATTTTAGGAGAAGTGCCCATGGTTTTAGGAGAAACTTGATGCATCGAACAGTGAAAATTTGGGAGAACAATTATCTGTTGTATTTTCTGTACTGAGATGAGACCTTCATTTCTGCCTATGTATTATTTATACCATGGAGGGACAGACTCACAGTGAAGAGATGGAAATGAGTTGGTCCCACGGCCCCTCCTGCTCTGAACTCCCATTCTCTCCACCTTGATGTAAGAAGCACAAACACGGACTGACCTTGTTTAACACCCAGAGACCAAGCTGTAGTTCCTTGGGAAAGCAGCTCTATTTTGTACTATAGGCTCTGGGGCATCTCGTGGCTTCACCCTCGCAAGCATCTCTCCATTGTGGTGCCCAGGAATGGAGAAGGGAAGTCATGCAGCTGGAAGTTTGGTCAAACATTCTGCCAGCTCAGGGATGATCCTCATTGCTCTGGGACGTTGGGGTTTTTTTTTTCTACTGAGAGATTCTGGGTCATGAATGTGAGTTCTGCTTTTGGGATTGTCTTCTCAGAGAGGCTGCAGTAACTATAAACCCCTGATTTGGGAATCTAGCACTCAGCCTCATTTCTGTTTCCCCAAATCCATCATGCTCTGCCACTGCATCATTTCAGCGCTGAGAGCACGAATGGAAGGTGACGGCTCCAGGTGTGGATACATCACAAAGATCTGATGCACACCCTGATGCCATCTTCATCTGCTGTGTGTCTACCTGTTCACCACTCTGGATTCACTCCCCCCTATCCTAAGATGAACTGTGAAAGTGGCTATTTTTGGTTCAGATGCCAAACCATAAGAACGCCATAGCTCTGCTCTAATGGAGCTTAGGGAAGAACTGAGCAATTATGAAATTGTTTGCTGGTTCTCTGATCAAGGTGAGAGACTTCCCATGTCAACAGATTTTTGGCATTTGGATTGATTTTCCTCACAATGGGTTCACAGAGAAATTACAGGTGTGATGTTGCTTTCCTGGACTGCACAGCTTTGGTGCTGCTGGCTCGTGTTAAGGGACAGGAGCGTGTCCCAGTGGTGTGTACCACTGACATGGCCACAAGGGACATCCATCTCCCAGCTCCCGGGGAAGACTTGCAGGTCTCTGACCCAGACACTATCCTGGAGAGTTCTGGCACTATCTGTGGCACAGCCTCACTCCATCTTCACCCCATCCTTGGTGTGGTTCATTTCCGAAGAGCATCATCCCACCCAATGAAGTTGTTCCCTGCCTCGCTGTTGCAGACAAGGGCAGGACTGGTTTTTCTGGCAGAAACAGGCAGCAAAACAGATTTGCAACCTCATTTTGCCTCCTCCCCTCCCACTGCCTAACTTGTGAACCAGCTGGCTGGTTCCACCAGCTTTGGCCAGCAGGGTGGAGGTCTCAAAGCCTATTAAGTTCCTGCGTGTTTCATGAAAACCATTTGAGGACACAGAACCTATTAACTGCCCTGGGCTGCTGCCAGACCTCTGTCCTTAATAGATGCTGGAGAATCCACACCGGGGCTCAGCCTTGCCAGAAGAAACGTGGGAGTCCAAGTGTCTTTGACTCCCAAATCACAGAAACGCCTGTTTTTCTTTTCTAATCCCCCTTCCATGCCATGGGTTGTGCAGCAAGCTGGCACATTAAAGGAAACATGAAGAGGGAGAGGAGGGGAATTTTCCTATACAGTCTATACAGTCTTCCAAGGACAGTGCCAATGGTGGTGTGTCTGGAGCCCAGTGTTACCACTGAAACACTTGCTCCAGGAATATTTCAGGTTATTTGCTTGTTAAAAATCATTTTATGAGTACAATTTTGGGTGGCCTAGAAGAAAGGACATCAAAAGAAAAAAAAAAAAAGAAAAAAAGAGAAGGACTTCATAGGGATGGACTCAGGATGGCAGTCAATGCCTATCACAGCTTTGGTGATAACTGCCTGTTATGCTGCAGTGCAGACAACAGGCAGAACCTGCTACTCACTTGTGCAGCAAATGCATCATCCCAGATTCAGTATAAAAAATGAGGGCATTTACTGAGACTGTTCAGCCTGGTAAGCAAAGTTAACTGAGACCGCAAACAGCTCCTGTTTAACTGTCAGCTCCAAGCTCACTCCAACCCCAATAAATTAAATATTTAAAAGACATCATGCAGCAATTTTTTTTAATGGAGAAAGCCATTCATCAAGCCACTGCTGTGTTTCACAAGCTGTCGAATAGTGCTTACACTGGTTAAAATAATCTTTATATTTCATTAAGCAACCAAATAAGCTGATCCCTTCCCACTGGCTGTATAGATGGTTTTAATTTTCAAAATCTGCAAATGCATCTTTTATGTCTCTGGGTGGCTGGAGGGCCTAAGAACAGCCACAGCTAGGAGGAGGATGAGAGCAAAGTTTGAATTCTGCTTTATGGAAGGGTATGGGCTTGAGCAGCTGTCGTTAAGCTGGGAGGGCAGTGTAGGGTCCATCCTGAAAGAAAGGGGATGCCTCATCCTGATTTTGTGCATCAGCGATCACTCAAGAGTTGGGAGCAGTGGAGAAAGGAGATGGGAGCTGAGGAAAGGTGCAAAAAAACAACAGGAGAGAGAAAAATTCCCCAGCCGAGCTGATCCTGCAGCATTTGCTCAGCACAGGGAGAGTGGGGTGGATGTTGCTGTGCAGAGCCTCGGGCTGGCACCTCCTGGGGCAGGTGGTTTCTTTCTGCATGGCCCCACAGGGCCACAGCAGTGATGCCCCAAATCCCAGCATGACAAGTCCTGCCCTCTCCCAGTTACCCACACTTTGCAGCACCAGGCTGAGGTCTCCTCCCCATGCCCTGTGCCACACCCTGCTGGAGTTCCCACTCCTTCTGCCTTTGCAATCCAGGCATTGCTACCTCAGCCTCAAAAACCCTCCTAAGGCTTTTACCTCTCACTTATGCTTTCACTATAGAAGACTCATGGATGCTGTGCCTATTTTTCTTCCCAAGCCTGCAGACTTCTCAGACTGCAGCAGCTGTGTCCTGCCAGGATCCAGCCGCACAGAGAGGACACGGGATTGCCCTTAGCTTTAACTGCTGCTATGAGAAATCCAGGTTTCTTCATTCCATGCATTGCTTTGAGGCCAGACGACGTAGGACTCTGCACATCCCAGACTAATTCAGAGAGCAGACCATTCCTTATTCAGCTGCTGCTGTTCAATCTGATGCAACACAATTTGTACATTTACCAGCCAGGAACAGGAATCCCATTATCCCAGAGCAGAGCTGCACTGCTCCAACCAATGTGGCTCCCAACCATCCCTTCCCAACACTGGCCTTGAAAACCTCAGGTCCCCCTGAGGTCACACAGCACAAGAGTAGTGCAATTTATTCTGCACCACTTAATAGCGTGGCATACAGCGGAGGTTTGACTCTGGGTTTTCGTATTATCAGCTTTGGCTTCTTGACTTTGTAAAAGGCTTTAAGTTTCCCTATTTAACTGGTAACTAATTTTGCATAATTTCGCAAGTAATTCTGTCCTGAGAGAAGACATGAAGGGACACCCACACATTTCCTCACCAGGTGAAAACTCCTATTCCTAGTGGGTTCTGTATGTGTGGAATTGAAAGAGGGAACAATAAAAGAAATGAGATACTGAAGTTTTCTGAAAAGTACCTGACAAAAAAATTTCATGTTTTCCCTTCTATCAGGAAAAAAAACATCCCAACAAAATACCACCAAAACAAAATCACAAAATTAATCCTAGAGCTATATTAAGTGTACCCAAGAATTTGAGGTAAGGGCCATTTTCTGCTCCCTCATTTAATTCCCTTACTGCCCCCATCAAAACATCAGTCTGTACTTGGCTTCACCTGCCAGCCACACACAAAGTCTTTAGCAAAATTACAGAGCTGACAAAACCCATTAATGGAGAAACGGATCTATCCCACTGCAGCCTGGAAACCACAGGGTCACCTGTGCTGGCCACAGAGCTCCTGTCAGTGCCGGCAAGCTCGTCCTCATCCTGAGCCGTCCTGAGTAAGGGCATCCACAGCAGCTCCCTGTGCCAGCACTGCTCCGGAGGGAAGGCGCTTTAAACCAAGACAGTGGTTTTGCTCCCCAAATCTAAACTGAGTTGAGATGGAGGGATTTTCTTCAATAGCTTATTCTGGCAGGTTTTCCCAGGTAGAAGCAAAAAAACGCCTAAGACATCTGCCCTTCTCAAGCAAGCACTGCTAGGTGAGATGAGGCTGAGGATGCATGCAGGACTCAAAGCTTTGCAGAGGCTTTGGACCATTTTCTCTTTTCCCTCCAAATAGTGAGTCATCCCACATCCAAAGGAGTACTGAGACTAAATTCACTGATCCGCCCAAGATGCTCAGGTGCCACCATGAAGAATGTGGTAATAAAACCTGTGAGTTAAAAATACTGAATTTTTCAAAGAGAACTCAAGAAGAGGATACCACAGTCTGTTTTTGGCTGGTGGGCACTGTGGGGAGTTTCATTATCATTTCATCAAAGCTGTCCCAAAATTGAGAGGGTTGGTGATGGTGGGGAAGGTGTATGAGGCCTTTTTTATGTGGGAAATAAGCTGTACAAAAAAAAAGTTTAATCTGGACTTTGGAAAGGCATCGCTAGAAGGGAATTTCAAAACGATAGTTCATTACTTATGAAGAGAGATTCGCCACAGATGCATCTGAAGTTTGGAAAAGCTCGGCAGAGGCTCGGGTGTGTGCCCTGATGCAAGGCACAGCTTGAGTATGGCAAAAGTATCAGTTAAAAAAAAAACAAACCAGGCACAAAACAGAAGTCTGGTGCACTTGATTGGTGTTCAGGGTCCTGCAGGTGACAGTAAAAAATAGGAGCAGCCCTGCCAGGTAAGAGGAGACCAGTTGTCCTCAGCCTGAGCACCTGCTGAGCTGGTACAAATCACTGCTCACGTTTATGCAAAGCACAGGAACCCGCTGTTCGTAACTAACAGGGAACAACAGCAAATGGTTTGTGCTGCAACGCCCTGTCCCCCTTATTACCACTGACAGGAAACATCAACAAAAATCAAATCACAACGAAACATCCCCCTGCCTCCCCCGGAGCTGTTCTGCGTTATTATTTTGTGCTTTAACTCCTTATTCAGAAACACTTCAAATCAGAAAGACAAATAATGAATCTCTGACTCTGAGTAACTCACATTCTAGGAAAACAGGCTGACTTCGGGTTTATATGTATTTGGTACTAAATGAACTACATACCTGGAGGGTTATGAATAAATGATCCTAGCAAGAGGTTTTCTTCATCTTTTTTTTTTTAATATATCCCTAAATCTTTTAGATATATAAAGGTCCAAAATCACACAAGATAATAACCAATGTGTTATAAATCAGTTTTGTTCCTCACGTGAGATTACTGAATGTCTAAGGAAACAATTTCACCTTTGTAGCGGATGAAATATAAATAATTTGAAATACTGCAACACATCACAGTTCCTCATTCAAACGTCAAAGTCCGAGAGCAACATGCACCATAAAAACAGGCTTCCAAAGGACTTTTCTTATAACTGAAATAAGGAACTGAGAACAGCTCCCAAATAAACCCCCAAGACTCCACATTTCTGATCTTCCTGCAATATTTTTGTACCTGTGTAAATCCCTGGATTTAAATGGAGTTAATTTTTTAGTGCAAAGAGAGATCTTAATTAGACAGGATCTGGTTAAACAAGTCACAACCCACCAAAAGCAAAACCTGACCAGTTACACCAAATCTTGCAGCTCACATTCAGCTACCACTAGTGACCCCGCCACAAATAAAGAGATCTTTTTCTTAAAACCAGAAGAATTGCTAGCAGCAGAAATTGGAAATACTTCCAGCTGGGGACAGCGTCACAGTTTTTGGGCAGACATTGCCTCTGCTGAGGGTGTGCTGCTGGTGAGCACAGCAACTGTGTTTGCAATGCTCATCTATTTGTAGTGGAAACATGAGAGGATGCAAGACGAATTGTGAGTTTTATAAATCAAACCTCAGAGTATCCTGCTGAGACAAGGAAGTTTTGTTGTAGGATCCTACAAATTCTTGTCACCAGGTTGTGAGGGGCTGAGGTCACAGGCCCTGGCTGACAGAGGTAACTCTTATCAGCTGCAGTGATTTTTATTTAAGACTTTTGTGGAATCACCACTTTTCACCCAAAAGCCCTAGATAACAGGACTGAATGATTGATTAGACAGTTCCTGGCAAAAGACTTTCCACTGCCTGTTTGCAAAGGCTCTCTTCAGAGGGCAGGCTCGCTAGGTCCAAAAGAAAATAAAATAAAGACATCCTTAAAGTCTCTGCTTTTGAGTGAGGGGTAAGTTTTAGGGCTTAGAGCCCAACCTTGCAGTGTAGAGCCAGGACTGGCATCACTAAACATCACTAGAGGTGATAAATCTGTTGCTTGTTGTCATTTACATGGGACAATCAGTGTTTACAGATCAAACCAGGACAAACCTCCCTTCCCTCCTCTGGAGCAAAGCTCAAGCCTCAGTAAAATCTCTTGGAATTTATACTGAAGTGAAGCATTTTCCTGGGTAAATAAGAAAAGCTCTGAATATGAAGATCACTTTGACTGCAGTTTCTCATCTCATTCTGCTTCCAGCTCAGTCAGGAACAAAAAATCATTCAAGGTTTCTTATGATTAACACCACAATGGAAACTGAAGCCTACAGCCCAGCTCTGCCAACACTGCTGCTGCACACCCCACATCCATGGATATTAAACGCAGCCACATCCCACTGCAGCCAGGCTCACATGTTCCTGTGCTGCCCACCTGCCCTCACCTCTCCAGACCTTCCTGCATTCCTGCCTCCGGACTGCCTGACTTCAGGATTTGGAGCAACCTTAAAGCACTCAGCAATCAAATTACTGGATTCACAAGCAGCTTAAAGGGTTTCTCTTGGTGTTTGTATGAGAAAAATTTTTAAGTACCTGCTCAGCTCTTCCCCTCACTTCTGTGACAATGCTTTTGCTTGAGAAGCATCATTTTGTTTTCTGCAATGATGGCAAAGGGAATTTTCCAAACCAGACTTCCCAAACTCTGCCCTTTCCCAGGGCTGCTGGAAGCACGAGGGTGGCTCACTGCTTGCCCTCGAAACAGCTTTTGCCTGCAGCAGATCTGCCTGCAGATTGTTTCCATGGGCAAACTGACCCTCTTGAAAGGCAGCTTCTTGGGAGCTTCTGGTTCAGGAATCTCCACTGTCCCTGGAAGATGGAGCAATATCCTGGAGGATTTTACCCATGACAGTCTCATTAAGAAGATAAAGATCTACAGTTCTGTGTCAAAATATGTTTTTAAGCCTGAGACCTTTAGCAACGAGGACCTCCACCTGTCCTGAGCACCACAACCATGACGCTGATCTCACAGTCTAACCCTGAGCCCTAACTAGGGGGATCAAACACTGCAAGAAGCGCTAAGATAAGCTTTGTGAAGATTTGCTGAGGCTGTTAAGGACATTCCTGGTTCCACTCCTGCTGCTCTCAGGTGCTGCAAGCCCGGCAGCCAGGCTGGCCAAAGGGAATTCCTGCTTGCTCCGGGCACTCCCAGTGCAATGTCTCAGCTGAGATGCTGGGCTCCAAGGGCAGCAACTGGGATGAGGCACGCAGGGAGGGTGATTTCTCCACCCACCATCACCACTCATCAAGTAAAAAGTTGGAGCTGTAAGTTCTGGGTGTTAGGCTGACAGCAGTTCAGTATGCACAGGAGGAGGGGAGCAGTGTGTCTTTGTGAAATGCAGCGGCTTCTGCCACATTGCTGGAACTGAACCCAGCTGAAGGACTTTCCTCGATGCTCTTTCAGCTGGTTAGATGGAAAGCTGGGAGGTTGTGAACGCCAAGTGAAATTTTGCTTGAAGGCGATTTGGAGAGATATAAAGAGCAAGCAAATTTGGCAAGCAATGGAAGCTGAGAGCCTGAACCCAGGATGTTTCTGCACGTTCAACTGGACCCTGGCTCTGCAGATGATTCTTACCGCACTCAAAGCAACAGTCACAAAACACATGGTGACAAGTGCTTCTGTTCAGACTTAGATCAGCTATAAGGCAAAATGACAGACAATCCTACCTTGGTCAAAAAGAAAAAAAATCCTGAAAGGCAGCCCAACAAGCCATGCAATGGCAGGGCACTTCTAACACCTTAGAAAAATAAACCAAAAGTTTTCAGTTTTTCTTCTTTGTAAGTGGTAACAGTAATTTTCATCCTACCGCTAAAAAGGCTGTTTGAGCTCAGTGGCTTTTACAAGGAGGGGCTGGGGTGGGGATACGACATGTACCACCTGAAAACAGGGCCACGAAGGGGAGTTAGTGTCAGCAGTGCCAGGGGCTGGGGAGCACCGCGGGCGCTTGTAATGCTTCCCTTCCCGTAAGCGTTTGGATCCCTACACCGAATTAAGCGCGGCTGCCAAGGCAAGCAATGTATTTTGGCCACCAGCAGGTGATCCGTGCTTGAAAGAGCTGTGTGCTGGAAAGCAGGCAGAGCAGCTGAACGTCTGCTGGGTTTTGCTGGGAGATGTGCAGTCCTTCGGCAGAGGTGCCTTTACCCACCCCGGGCTAACGCACGCCCAGAGCTCGCAGAGCTGCTCCCTGCACCCGCTGGGTGCTGGGCACAGCTGGAGACAGCAGCTTTCCACGGCTCCCTTGGGAGCTGCATTTCCTGCCCGCTGCGATCCATCAGCTCGGCTCCCCCAGCGCAACTGCCACTCTCCTTCTTTGGAAGATCCTAGTGGAGTTCCCAAGCATAGCACTCATGCTTTCACTTTTAGGGCACCATTTCTCAAGGCAGTATTTGCTCTGGCCATACAGAGGCTGCAGGTGGTCCTAAGAGAGCCTGCCAGGTACCGACAACTCCTGGCTGTACACACCCATTTCCCACCCTTTGGAGAACTGCTGGTCCATCCTGGTCCCAGCCCTGCTCCCAGCTCACCCTCAGAGACTCTCTCCTTCCCATAAACTGTAATTCCACCAGATCTGCTTCAGAACACATAAGAAGTCTGGTCCAAAACCTAATGAAGTTTAAAAAAAAAAATCGATTTCAAGAACTCTTAGAATGAAATAAACTGGGGAAGCGAAGTCCCAGGGTTTGGCTAACCCCACTGCACCATGAATTAATTCCTGACTATGTGGCTACATTTCCGAGTTCGCCATCCTCTTCACAACCAGCACACTTTGATGGAAATTACCCCAAAGTAGGTTAGTTTATTAGTACCTGTACAGAACTGGAAAATTTGGGATTTATTGAATCCATGTTCTTCAGCATTTTCCCTACTCCTGTGTTTTTCCGAATGAAGCAAGGTACCTACAAACATTGTGTTCAGATATGAATTGTGGAAATCAGCACTCAACCTTTTGAAAGCGTTGAAGCCCAACTGACATTCGTCAGTGCCTCAGGAGAAGCATTTTCATCTTGACGAGCTGAATTTTGGGATGCTCCTGAATAACCACTGGACTCTGAGAAAACATGGACCACTTCTAGCTAAAGAGTTTACCCATAACATCACCAGTAAAACCAGTAGGTAGCTGTATCAGAAGAGCTTGGTCCTGGGCCTTCTCTGCAGCACCTTTGTTTTGGCAGGGCTGGCTGTGATAATGACAGAAAGAAGAAACTGTTCACTCCAGCTTCTTTTCATCTAATTTCCCTCTTTCTCAGCAGAACATTCTTGCCAAGGATAAACACGCTGGGAACAAAACCCACTACAGTCACTCCCTCTACAGCTATATTGTGCAAAACTCACCTGGCCAGCCTGCCCTTCTCTCTGATCTGTGGGAAGCTCCTCTGACTCCATTTCTTTGATGCAGGCAGAAACACCGGCACTAAAGAAAAGCAACATCTGCACCAGCTCCATGGAACAGAGCTGTGCCTTCTGATACAGCAGTAAGGTCACTGCAGGAGCCTGCTCATGTATGTGAGCATGAGGAGAATCTCTCATTTAGACATCAAAATCTCTTTAATTAGCAGGAAAAGCTGGAAAGCTGATCTAACCTGGCTTTCCATACCTAGATGGTACAATTCTGGGTGTATTTTTGCGTTGAGAATGTTGATGCAATTTAACACAATCTCTCATCAGTCATATGGTAACTCAGGGTTGAACTCACTCTTACCCTTTCAGGAATTTCGTGCCCGTTACAGTTCTTAGAATGGAAAAATGGAACTTAGAAGCACAATCCAAAAGCCAAAGGGTTGTAGGTGCAAGGCTCTCTGGCAGGGGCAAACAAGGAAGCGGGACTGACTTGCCTGAATTTATTGATGGGTGAAATGTGAACATGGAAGGGAGAAGCTGAACAGTCAAGCGTGCCAGTCCTGAGATGTGGTTAAGACAAACAGTGAGAAACTGCAGATTCACTCTCTGGCCACCAGTGCATGAGGAGTGTGGGCCAGGGAGGGTGTAAAACCTCTCATCCTCAGCGGGAGTCCCATCCTGCTCTCCCTAGGATGGCAGGGCAGAGAGACAGCCTCGTCTGCACCAGGGCACACCTTGGGGCTCAGCCTTTGCCCCTCACCGAGAACACGGCCCGCGTACTGTAGGGGGGTGAGCAACCCAGCAGGGTCAGGTGTCCACGGCTTGGGAACTCAAGAGAAGAAAGGAAAAAAAGCAGCAGGAATTGCTTGAAAAGCTGGGGAAGGTGGGTGCTGGAGGTTACCCCCGCAGCCCACCTCGCTGAACCCCGGCCAAGCAGGGAAGCGGCCAGCGGCTCGCCCGGCCCGAGGACCGTCGCACCCGAGCCAGCTACGAGCAGATTTCGCTTCTCTTTCGCTTTGTGTTCCGTGCAGAGGTGAGGGAGAGAGGGGGGTAAATAACCCCAAACCCTCCAGCCCTGCCTTTGGGGAAGCGGGGAGGCTACTTCAGACAAAACTGTTATCCATTAACATCCAATTATCACTTGGTCCAAGCCATTAATTATAAATCAGCCTCCTAATTGGGATAATTAGCTCTCTGCTACTTAATGTAGTATGACTGATGCGTTTGGAAAGAAGGTAATCAGTCCATTTGTTTAGCGTTAGGCGAACAAATCCAACTCTCATGGTTTAATTTCAGCCGCAGCCTTCCCCCCGCCCTCCCTCCCCCCGGCCCACCATCAGCATTCAGAGCTCATTGCAGCTCCAATAATTGTTTGGGAATCACGGCAGGGATAGGCACACGCATCTCCGCGGGGCTTTCGGGACAGCAGCCCTCAGCCCGAGGATGCGACCGGACTCGTCACTCCCTCGAGGGGAATTGCTGGGGTTTTGGGGAGGGGGTTAATTAGAGGGGACGGGTTTGAACCTAAGCGCGACCCCCCACTTGGGATCGCTCCGGAGGAGCGCAGTCCCCCGCATCCCCTCGCCACCTCGGCCGGGCCTCGCTTCTAGAAACCATTTCGGGGAGAGCGAAAAAACTTTCCTTATTTTTTTTCTTCTCCTTTCCCCCACTTCCCTTGGATGTCTCATTAATGCCGACTGCTCGGCGAGCCGCCGATAGCTGCGGGACATGATTAGATATTTATTACTGTCATTTACATGGAAAACTTGAGCTAACCAAGTGGAACTGGAGGGGGCCGCCCGAGGGGACGGGATGAGGCGGAGAGGGGACATTTCTTTCTCCCCGGCGCTGAAAGCGGAGCCGGAATGCAGGACACAGCCGGAGCGCGGCCGGCTGGGGCAGCGGATGCGGGGGCAACGCCGCAAAGACCCCATCCAGGGTCGGGGGTGTTGGGCCGAGCCTTCCCCGGGCCTCGGGATTCGGTGCCTCTTCGCTTCGCCCGCGTTTCGTTTCGAAAGGGATCGGGCGGCGCTCGGTGCGGGAATCCCACCGGGAAACGGGGGATGTTGCCCCCTCCCTCCTTTCTGCTGACGGCCTCGCCGAGGCGATCCTCGGGGACACCAAGAACCTGTCCCGGGATGCGCTGATCCCTTTACCCACCCCAGGCACCCGAGGGTCGCCTCCTAAAAATCAATGGAAAGCACAGCCGCGAAAGCCGCCGACTGCGGGGAGCGGATGGCTCCGTATGGGGCGCTCCTCGGCCCCCCTCTCCCCAAATAAAGAGCATGGCAAGTGTCGCAGTCAAACCCCACCTCCATCGGATGAGAATCTTGCCCGAGGGCCTTGCTTTCGACTAGAAGAGCCCGTGTGTCCGCTCCCCCGACAAGGCTTCCGGGGAGGTCACCCTCGCCCGCTCCTTGCCCCCTGCAAGGGGGACGGGTCCCGGGTGCCCCGGGCAGCCAGCACCGAGTGGGGACACGGACTTTTTCCGCTCAAGTGCTGGCCGCGCGGAGCACAACCCACCCCCCTTCCCTATCTGTTATCCCATGGCCCGAGGGGCGACTCTGGCGGAGATGTATGAGATCTCTTGCGGTAAAAATATGCATGCGGATCCCCATTTGGATAGCCCTATAATGGAGGTGTAAATAGGTTTCGACTGCGAAGCCCTTAATTTATCAAGAAGGGCTGACAGCGCAGGTCCGGGATTTATATACCCCCTAAAGAGGGAGAGCGGGAGGGGGTGTCGGAAAGACCGTCCTGCCAGCTCCTTACAGGCGCGTCCCCGTCCGTTTTGCCGTCTAACCTCGCAACGGGGTGATGTGAGGGTGTGATTTGTCCTAGAAAGGATTCCTAGCGCTGCCGGCATCTTGCCCTCCCTTGCCGTCCCTTCCGCGCTCAACTTCCAGCTGCATCAGAAAGAAAAACCAATTCCGGAGCCACCCCCAGCGGCCTCCCCCGCTCCCGGCCCCGCTCCGGGGGGGTTTCTGCCCTGGGCAGCTCTCACCAGGCTGCGCAGCTTACTAAAACATCATTATGTAAATAGTGAAAAGTTGCGCTCTCCTTCTGCGGAGCCCGGCTGACAGAGGGATGCGCGTCCCCCACCATTCCCTGAGCCGGGTTACAACCCTCTCATCCCCGCCAGCTGCCTAAACCACCACTGGAGCGGGCTGGGAGTTGGAATCAATAGGAACGAGGCCCCAAGCTGGTAGTGGGGGTTTGCATTAATTTTTTTTTTTTCGCTGTGGTTAGGTTGGGTGTTTTGGGGGAGCGGGGAGCGCAGGATACTCCAAAATAAACCAAAATAAAAATAAGTGGGGAAAAAAGAAAAAAAAAAAAGAACGGACAGGAAAGGACGGGATTTGTGGTGGAGCCCGGTCTGGGCTTTTCCTCCTCGGCGGTGCGCGCATCCCTGCCAGCGGTCCCTCCGCCGGCCGCGCATTCCCCCACGGAGAGATTCCCCCTCCTCGCCAGCAATCCCCGAACTCCTTTTCTTTCCCCGTCGGCATCCCCAGCCCACCCGGAACCGCGCTGCCCGGGGCTGCGGGGGGGTTCTTACCTGGGGCGGTGGGGCAGCCTCTCCGCCCGCCGTGGGAGCGGTGACACGCGTGGGAGCGCGGCGCTGCGCCCCGGCCCGCCCTACTCCATCCGCCCGCGCTGCCTGCGCGCTGCCTGCGCGCCCGGCGGAGCTGCCATCTACCGGGAGTCAGCATTGGAGAAGGATTTTTAAAAGGAGCTTCATAGCGACCCGGGAGCTACCCAGCAAGATTTTCAATGGTCCTCCATCCTGTCAATCAAAACGGGGCTGCTGATACACCCCCCACCCCCCCAACACTTCTTACTTGTCATTTACTCCAAGCCGAGGTGTAAACGCCTAATTAAATCCCTGGAAGCGGACGGGATGCCGGTGGAGGGAGGAGGGCTAGACCAGGACCTGGGGTGTGTGATGGGGTCCGTAATACACAGGGTTGGGAAGCCGTGCTTTTCTCCGCGCCCCCCGCTTAGCACCACGCTGGATCAGACCCTGAAGTTTCCCTCTCCCCTGACGGTCCCTGGGAGGTGATGCTGGTGGGAGATAACCCCATACCCTTAATTACAGAGCGGGCTCGGCCCCCCACCCTTCTCCTGGCCGTCTCGCTGTCCCAGCTTAGCCTGCTGCACCCCTCGACTACTCTTTAAAATGTGGGGGTGGGGGGAACGGACACGGTGACAACACAGAGAGACAAAATTAGGAGCCATGGAAGGAGCTGAGAGGATCGTGGGGCGATGGGTCCGCCGCTCGCCCCGTCGGGGAAGCTCCGCTTCGGCAGCCGGGAATGCACGGGCGGCCCTGCAGGGACCGGGGAGCCGGGGAAGGCACAGGGAGGGACAGCGGGCACTGGGGAGCCCGCGGGGCTTCGACGGGGAAGGAACGAGCAGTTAGCGCATCTCCCCCCTTACGATTTTTTTTAAAAATATACTTTTCCGCGAAATACTATTTTTTTCCCCCCGGTATGTAAAAAGTGGAAAAACAGCTTTTCCTTTTATTTCCTTTTCTTTCCCTCTTTCTCTGCGGGATTTTCGCAGGCACCTTCCCGTCCAGCGGCCGGGCTGGTTAACTGGCAGAGCTCCCTAACTGGAGCGGTGGTTGTGTTTGCTTTTCAGCTTTGCCATGCCTCCGCAGCAGAAAGAGCAGTTTAAAGCCTTTAGAGAGATTGCTAATAGATGCCAGTTCCTTGCCTTTAGATTCTCTCCCAGCCCAGGAGGATTTAGGATGGGATTGGGAGACGAGACGCCATTTCAGGCTCCAAAACACCCTGTTTTAAAATGACTGCGGGTAAGAGGATTAAAACAATAATACCCTTCTCTTCTTGAAGGTTTTTTTTTTCCTCTCTCCCTCCTATAGAAAAGATTTCTTCTCCCAGAGCAAAACCGTTTAGACAGGAATTAAGGGAACAAGAAAGAATAAGAGGGGGGGAGAGGACCTTTTAATTTGAGCTTGATATTTTGTACAAATTCTGACCAAAAAAAAAAAGAAGGGATCGGTCTGGCTTGGGACACTAGAAGGCTCCAAGTGCTACTTTCTTATATTTATTTTTATTGTATATATTTATTCTTTTTTTTAACCAGAGGTTATGGGGTACCAAGTGATCGCCTCGTTAAAGAGAGGGAGGGGGTGAACCTATTGAAATCTATTTCAAACTATTCCTGCCCTAGCTCCGCCGAAGTCCCGCTCACCCCCAGGAACGAGGAGAGCCCCTCGCCCTGCCTTCCCCCCGCACCTTCTCACTACCAACCACCCGCTTCTGGCCAGGAAACCGATTGGGCGAAAGTCGGCGCAGTGCCTGCCGCGATCGCTTTTCGGGTACGTTCTTCGGGGGCCCGAGGCCGGGCTGGCCTGGCCACCACCCCGCAAAGCCAACGAGGAGTGGCCCTCCTTGCTTTTTCTGAGGTGACTCTGCAAAGGACACCACCACCGCTCCCACCGCCCCCGAGTTTGCCACCGGCACCTTCCCTACTGCGATAATCACAACGAGTTGGAACGGGGGACAGCGGGGAGCTGGCAGGCGACTCTTCCCAAAATTCAGCGACCCCCCTGCAACCTCCTCCTCGCCCCTCAAGAGCTGGTTGGGAGCAGCCCCGCGGACCTGTAGCTCGTGGGATCCGGGGCACAAACCGCAACCCCGGGGGGCAAAAATCTGCTCAAAACCGAGCAAACTTTGCAGGGCTGCTCCTCTCCGTGCAGCGGGGAAGGGGTTCCCCGTGTGCCGGGGGGGCTGTGCCTTTCGGGCTTGGGGCAGCGCGTCTTCTCAGTTGTTTCTGAATTGTCGCTTGCAGCCAGGCACGAATTCCCAACCCCTCCGACCGCGATGTCACCATTGTCTCGACTCTGCTCGGTGAGAGCACGGGAGATTTTGTAATGACTTAGACGAAAAAGCCTGTTTTAATTCCCCCCTTCCCCTCAAAGAAATACTGAGAGTTTCGCTCTGTCTTCAGAATATCTTCCCGAGCTCTCCAGCTACGGGGTTTCTGCCGTTTAACCAGCCTCTATAAATAAATAATTGCGTTTAATTCAGCGCTTCTTCGCAGAAACGAGTAAACAGCGCCCTTAGCGCAGCTCGGAAAACTGACCCCAGTTTGTCTGCAGAACCGATTTATCACATCTCCCCCCCGCCCCGAGGTATCGATGGGGGCAAAGCATCAGGGAATCGGTACCAGTCGTGTCGAGATTACAGGGGCTTCTTCTTCAAAACGCGGGGAAGCGAGGGAGGGATGCGGAATGCGAAGGAGGGAAGGCAGCCCCGGGAAGGGGTTGCCGGCAGCGGGGGGACCCCCCATAAGCCCCCTGCTCCCCTCCCGAGCCTCCCCGTCCACCCCGGGGCTCCGCAAACTTGTGTCTGGCACCGTGTCCGGCACAAAACATCGGCTTGGCTGGGTGAGAAGTGCTTATTTTGCCCCTGCCAAAATAAT
>WBMZ01011946.1:0-70348 GCA_013400975.1 Atrichornis clamosus | reverse complement strand
TAATAATAATAATAATAATCGGAGGAGAAGGGGGTAGAAATCTGGCAATTTTTTCTCTGTACATTTTGCCTCACAGAACAAAATGAAATATGAAAATAAATAAATATGCCACCCAGACTTGATCCTGCACTGCAAGACGGGGTGGGAGGAATTTATTAGTTCACCATGTAGAAAGGACATTTTAAGTTTCCATGACATTAACGGTAATATTTCTGGCAAACTGTCTGGGTCTGTGCATGTACCAAAAAGTCCTCTTCAAAGATAATTTTTTATGTCTTTCTGAAGTAAACCGTGAATTTCAGGTTTCTGTGCAGGTTCTAAGCACCTTCACCTGCATGATGGGAAGTACAGCTCCTACTTTTAATTTGAAAAACTGCTTTTTAGGGGAAAAAAAACCCCAAACAAAAACCTAACCAAATAACAAAACAAACAGTGGAACAATCAGTGTATAACACTGGAAGAAAATTGTGGTTTTGTCATTTTATTTTGAAATACACGTCATTTCCCTATCTCAAGTATTTAACACACCCCCCCCCATCCCCATACACACAGAATTATGTGTTTGCATTTGCACAGAAATCATGATTGTTTGCTCCAGAACAACTAAAATCAGAGCCAAGCTGGTTATGTTTTAAACAGCTAATGCATTAACTCCCTCCTTCTCTCCCACTCTGTGGTTTTGGTTTTTTTTTTGATTGTTTGGGTTTAGAGGGGGAGTTTTTGGTGGATTTTATCACACCTCTTGCCAGGACAGTAAACAGTTGTAGAGAAGTGAAAATTTAATTTTAGGTTGTATAAAGAGAAATAAAGCTCCATCATTGGAAGACGAGCAAGGAAGAAAATTCAGAACACTGACAAACCTCCTTACCCCTGGATCTATGGCAAATACAGTGCAAGACATTTCTGCTTACCTCAAATTATAATGGCAACAAGATCTTAAAATAGCTACTTAACTAAATCAAGGCCACTTTGCTACTTGGTTTTGTTTTGGATTGCTTTGGGGGGTTTTTTGCCCCCCTTCTGTCCTTTTTTTTTTTTTTTATTTTTTTTTTTTTTGGTTTGGGGCATCTTTTGGGGGTTTGAAATGTTCCAGACATTGTCCAGTACTTTGTCCCCGACGCCAACCGCATTCGTGTGAGACCGAAAGGGGATTAACTTGTGAACTTTTAAAAATCAGAACTTAAATGAGAGGCAAATCTAGGCCACAGCTCATTGTGGGAACCGTTTCTTAAGCAATTAAAGCGAGAAGAAATTCCTCGCAGCCTTTTTCCTTAAAGCAGCTTTCTGAAGGATTTAAGGAGGACTAGTGTCCGGTCCATCAAGAAAGATTTAAACTGCACAGTGATATAGAAAATCTCCACTTGCTCTTATTTAAAGGGGCACTATCACCATTTCCATAAGACCCTTGACATTGTTTCTTTAATCTTGTTTATAAACTTAAACAGATTTAAAAAGTTTTTTTCTCTTCTCTGCCTCCTTTTTTTTTTTTCATGAATTCATTGAAAATATATTTGATGCAGTATTTGAAAAGAGACCAAAACAGGCTCACAGTTGGCTCACAGTTAAGGATTTTCTGTTACTAAAAAGTCTCAAGCCACAGCTTGCTACATTTCTCCTTTTGCTCTTGGAGGTTTGGAGGAAAGTGAGATTAGTGGAAAAAGGAATTTATATTTTTTTCCTCTGGGGTCAAGTATGCAATAAAAGTTTCTTTCTCCCCAAATTAAGAGGACACAAAGCACCTTTCCCCCCCAAATCGACTCAAACCTTCATGCAATGTTTGTGGTTTAGCACATTTTCCTTTGGCTGAGGGCAGAATTGTATTCTAAGCAGCCTGCTGCAATGTCAGGTTTCTTTCTTTTATTCCCTCTTTTCTCTTTCTTTGCCCCACTAGTGCTCTCTCCTCAAGTCCTGGCTGTTGGGGCTGGTTCTTTCCCATATTTAGAGGTCAGCCAGTATTTCTTACAGTTTTTCCAATTAGAGCTACTTGACAAGGTTTTCTGCACAGCATTCAAAAAAAATACCTGCTAACCTTATTCCAGCAAAACCAGTTGTTCCCCCTTAAGTCTTAAAAAGAAGAAGAAAAAAAAAAGAAAGTGAACACCTTGGAGTCACCAAAGCTTTTGGTGCTTATAGCTAATTAATAGCCCTAATGATATTTTTCCAAGTCCATGAATACATTATGTTTGCAATCCAAAAAGCGTTAGCCCCATTCAAGGGTACTTCAACATCTGCTCATTTAAGGGCAATTAATCATTTTGATATATGGTTTAAAATTGACTGCTTCCAAGGGACTTTTTTTTTTGACAAGAATAACAAAGCAATTTGCCAGGAGCCATCTTCTGGACATGTTATTAGCAGAGCCTTCATCTTAAAGAGGGTTTAAAAAAAAATCCTCAGATTTAGGTACCTGCTTTAAAGGGAACCCAACACCTTCTCTCTCCTGCCTGCTTTCTTGCACTTCCTCCAATTCTTCATGCAGCCTTTAATTCCTCTGACAAGAGTTAAAGAACTCTTCCATCTAGACCTAAAGTTTACACCTTGATTGCAAAGGCATGAGAGTTTATAATTTTGCCCCTCGAGCAGAGTGTGAGCTGCACGTTACGAAATACAGAGGAAGCTCAGCTCCTCTTCCCATTTCCACTCTTCTGTAATTGTGATAATAACTAGTTTTAGGTTTTTGAGTAAAAAATGCTTCATATTTCCTCATTGGCCTCAGCCTTCTTTCAAATGCAACCAAGGGATTTTTTTTTCTTTGCTATTAACTGCAGTTTGTAACTGTAATAAGCCATTCCTTAGTTTAGCCTCTTTAAAAAAAAATACCTGTAAGGAATCAAATCTACCAAGAGCATTAGGTGAAAACAGCCAAAAAGATCAATTTTTTCAGCCTGTGGTTCCTGGTAAAAGTGTTAGCTGAGAGAATGTAAAGGGGTAGTCTCTCCCGTGCAGGGAATTTAAAGTATAGTTATGACAGGCAGATCTACTTATTTATTTATTCAGTGAATCCCAGCTGTGTTCAGAGGCTCCTGCCAAACAGGGGGCCCTTTCCAGCCCAGGAGCTGCAGATGAAGGAGGGCATCCAGGGCAAAAGAGATAAGCAGGAAAGGTGATCAGAAAAGGCAAATAAATAGAGGAATGATGTGCCCAGCAGAGGCAAAGTCTGGAGGGGAGGCCTCCCTCAGCCGTGTCCCTGCCCTCCTGGGAGAAATGGATTTCAGGGTCTGTCGTCCCATGGGGATGCTCCACTTCTGGACTGCTCTGTCACAAAGGCACAGGTGTTTCTCTTCCTGTCTTTTTCACAGGCTGCCTAAAAAGAACTAGCAAAATTGAAATTTTGCAATATCAGAAGTGTTCCAGTTTGCTTTAGAATGTTATTAATTTTATTTTCTGACTTGATGCACTGAAAATTCCCTTTGTGTTAACACCTGGGTTGGATTCAGAGCCCTTTATCTGTGATTTTATTCTGGTCTGGGGCCATCCAGTGCCCAAGCTGCTCCTTACCCTCACGTAATTTTTATCCATCAGTCTATAGCCAATGAAATGTCATTATTTGCTTTAGAAAGGTTATCTAAATGAGTGGAGGTGGTTTAAAAAACATCCCCTTTGCAGAAGATTTATATTTTTTTGTGGAATTTGAAGGCACACTTCAAGTAGCTAAATAACCTGGGAAAAATTAGCCAACTGGGGAAGAAATGTGGGTGGTTCTGAGTTGACTCTGCTGCTGTGGTGCGTTGCAGTTGTAGTTTGGCGACCAAGCACCTCCTGTTCTCTGAAGATGGAGAGCTGGGGGCAGATGACATCACCAGGTCTTGTGGGGGACACAGCATAGATGGGAGGTTGGTCCATCAGCCACCACATGGCCAAAAAGACCAGGCAGCTCCTTGGTTTTGAGGTCTTCCGAGAAAAACGTTCTTCCTCCCCAGTGAAGCTGGAGAAATGACAACTTAATGTCGTTCCAGACCCTTCACCTTTGTATTTTGCTGATTTTTAAAAAAATAATTTTCTGTATTTTACAGAAAAAAGGCAGTGAAACATCTGAAAGCATGCCACTTTTCAGTCAGGCCCATAGTTCAGGAGGGCTCGAGCAAAGGCTGAAGGTTCAGCCCATCTGCTGCTGCCAGAGGAGGAACTGGAGAAGCCTGTCCTGCGGAGCCACTTTGTGAAGGGTGAGCAACATGGTGGGGTTTTTTTCTTTTGGTGTCTGTCTCACCCATGGATTAATTCAGGGGAAAATAATCTCTTGGGGCTTTACAGCGGTCATACCAAAACCTGGCATGAACTTATCCACCCACACAGCTTCACAGACATCTTTTATGGCTTGGGTCTGCCTGGAGTTTTAATATTCTCCACACTCATCGGACGCACGGTGGGATGCTGCCTCTCCTCTGACAGGCGTTTCCTTGCCAGAAAAAGCCTTTTCTTGCTTGTTTGAGAGGAGAAGAGCTCTCCACGTGGCCACTGCGCTCTGGTTTGTTATTTAAACCCTGATGGGACTCGTGAAAAGAAATGTGAATGTGGAGGAGGGCTGTGATAGGGATGTTACAGCTCCTGGAGCCAGTTCTCCAGCTGCTGGAGTGCTGGAAATGTTATCCAAGCAGAACAGAAACTCCAGAAAGTTGCTTAAATTCAGGTCCTCCCTATGGGCTTGGCATGCAGAGACTGTGCATTTTCTAGTTTGAGACCCTTCCCACGTGAGTAGCAAAGGTAGTTAAGTTGCAAGTCAGTCTCTGCTTGGCTTCCCTTAGCAGCACCCCATGATTTGGGCAGCTGTTATCAGCTGGGGGGATCTTTTTGGTTTTTTAAAGAGCACAAGGTAAATCTATTAAAAGATTTTTCTGGGAATGACATAATGTGCCTACTTATGTGGGCACGAGTCATGTAACACATTTGGGACAGCTGAGATGTTTCTGACCCTGGTTTTCTGAACACTTAAGCCACTGCTGTATCAGCCCACTGCTCCATTAGCTGAGGCCCAGCTCTGCACTCTGGGGTGCTCCAAATCCAACATCACTGTCTGCTGTGGTTTATCCTCCAGAGCACTGATGCTGCTTATCCTCAGGTGAGACACTGCTCTTGCAGCTTGGTTGCATCTAAGAGTGCACCCAGGCCCAATTTATACTGGGAGCTGGGTTACCCCAACCTCCCATCACTGAAACCAAAGGAGGGCTTTGCCTTTGGGACTAAAGGTTTGTCCCTCACCTAGCAGATCACACCCAGAGCTAATGTCCCTAACCATCTTTTCAGAAAGAAGCCCAAATGTTGATCTCTTGGACATCAGTGCAGACTCTGCCTGTCGTGGCAGTGAGGCTGGATGCAGTTCAACATTATTTTGCTGGTGTAAACCCCAAGCAATTTATTCAAAAGCGATGATATTTATCTAGATTTACATCATTTAGCACTAAGTTCGGTCCTTCGGTAACGGATGCTCAAATGCATGACTGCATTTATTTTGTACCTACCTCTGAGCAAAATGACAGATACGTTTCCTGGGGGATAAAATCCATCTCCCAGGCACACAGCCAGGCTGTCTGTGTTTTCTGCAGCAGAAATTTCAAGGACATAAAAGTACTGGGGAAAACGAACTTTTCCTCCCAGATCAGGAGCATGGCCCAGTGGCCGCCTCCACCAGCGTTTGTGCAACAGGGGCTCCAGCCCTTGTGTGGTTTGGGCAGCTGGAGAAAGTGTTTCAGCCCAATTTCCCTGCACTGGTCCCTGTTTTGGGGGGCTGTTGGCTGCAGGCACCAGCTGAGGCTGTGCCATCTCCTGTGCCACCCACTGTGGCGGGTTTCTCCAAGGGGGTGACAGAGCAGGGGAAAGGAAAATGAGTCCCGCTTAGTTTTGGGTAACACATGACATGAAATATGTTAGGTAAACACCTTATTAGAAATGATTTGTCATCCCTCTGCCTCTCTCAGCTGCATGTAACTCTATCTCCAGACTATTATAGTATCAAATATATTTTACAAGAGTTTTACCTACAGGTGACTTGCTCTTTATTACTGGATGTAGGCAAAATCAATACTTTAGTAACTAGAAGATCATTTATTTTGCTTTTTGAAACATTTTTCAACAGTGGGAAAGCAGCTAAAGCCTGCGAAGCTATGATTAAGAACCCCAAACTCTACCTTTCTTTCCTTCTCTGCCTCCTAACCCATTTATTGACTTAAATAGGTAATTTCCAAACCCAGAACATCATCCTGAACAGCCACTGCTGGTGCACGGTTTTCTTTTCTTTCCTTTTTTTTTTTTTCTTTTTTCCCCTTGCAGACAGATAATTCTTTAAACTTGGGTAATTTCAAGGGGGAATCAACTTAATATAAATGTACCTGTCACTGGTTGAAATAGAAGCAGATTCTGGCCTTTCAATAAGGCCACTTCTGCAGTCCCACACTGGGGAAAAATCAAAAATTGCTCGGAACTGATAATGCATTCCTCCAGCTCCACAGCCCTGATGGAGTTCAGTCAGGCCAAATACCCCGGCTGCTTTTATGTGTTTATTTTACCTTCTGATTTGTTTTGAAGGTCATATGATGCAAAGATGTTGGAGAGAAAATGCTTGTTGTTTAAGGAGGTTTGTCCCCGAGTCACAGTGCTCTGCTGCTGGCAAGTGCCCCGCAAGGAAAGGAAAATGCTGCTGGGCTGGTGCAGAGGACAGGAAGGCTTTGGCTTTTTCTCCCCAGCCACAAAGGCTTTGTTATCCATCAGGTTTGTGGTTCCTCTTGCCGTAGCTGCAGCTGATAGAGCACTTAATCAATAGTGAAATAATCTCAGGGGGCTGAAATGTCCCTGTGTTCTGATGCCTGGGAGGATGGTCTCAGAGGGAGGGAACTAGTGACATTGCCCTCTCCACCCCTGAAAAAAATCAGAAAAAGGCCTGGGTCTACATTTTGGTTTGGTCCACTCTAACTTTAAATGTTTGGGATTCTTTTAATGGTTGAAAAACATGTATTTACAAGTCAAGAAAAGGAAAATTAAGTATGATTTCCCAATGGGGCATTGCTGTCAGAGGGCTGTGTTTCTGTGGTGTTTATGGGACATACACCTCCCAGAGGCATTGTGCTTATTACTTGGATTTTTTCGGTGCATCGAGGGAACCTACCTGAGCTGTGGTCCAGCACTGGAAATGCAGCCTGGCTAGGGAGCACGATCTACAGGAGAAGAGGTAACCAGGGTGCAAAGCCCTAAATGCCTCAGAGATACATGGAAATTCATGTTTTGTATTCTTAGGGAAAAGCAAAGGGAAAAGCAAAACAGAACAGAGTTTCAAAGGACTGAAATGTTATTCTTTCCCCCTGAAAAATTAAATGCTTTGACTTCTCCAAGTGTAGTTCTGTTCCCTACAATGGCTGTTCTGCAGAAAACATGAAATTTCCCATTTCTTGAATTCTACTTTGGACTGAAAAAGTGCTGAAACAGTTGGATTTCCCATGGGATAGATGTTACGATTCCTACTTAGCTCAAGTTGCTGTCACTATTTGTGATTTCTAGCCTGAGATGGAAGGGTGAGGGGACCATCTGAGCGTTAGGAAGATGAAAACACGGCTGTGTGAGGGGGCAGGCTCATGGCAGGGCTGAGCGTGGCTTGAGCAGATTGGGGGTGACAGACTTTGGCATCAGTGATTGGTGGGATGGAGCCTGGCTAGTGAGACCCTGTGGTGCTTCTCCCCTGGCTTGGGGAAACCTTGTTTTTTTCATATAACACCACTCTTACACTGTTCTACGGTGTTGTTTTTTTCTCAAATGTTGGCTCTATCCATTGGTTGTAATGGCCTAAACCAAGATAATTTCCCTTATGTCCTCTCATGGGTATTTTTTCCTGCCTGGGCTCAGCGTCCCTTTGGTTTTAACAAAACTTTTCAACCAGACACTTGGTATCAAGCCAAATGAGCAAAGGTGTTTGCTTAAAAAAGTACATATGCACATATTTGTGTTCCCATGTTCAAATACATGCACAAGTGCAGGTGTATAACCTGCAGTCTTTAGACTGTAACATTTATCATCTGGAATGGCTTTTGATAAAGTGAAAGACCTTCTGAGACACTTAATTTCCCAGAAAAATCTGATATAATAGGATGAAAATAAGTTGTCTGCAGAATGGAAATAAGTTGTCTGTCAGAAGATTTGCTGGATTTGAGGTGGGTTTTTTTTTTTCTTTCTCCTTGTCCCTGCTTTTGAAATGATCTTGTCATGCAGGAGGGGTTGGCAAGTGCAACACCCCTTTTTATTTTGATTTTGGTAGGGGTAGATTTTCCATATGTGTAAAACCTTAGGTTTTTGGAGGGTCTCTGTTTCCTGCCAAAAATCCCCGCAGTCTATCTCCTAATTCTTGGAAGTCCTGCGGGCAGGGAAAATGAAGTGCCATCACCACTTGATGCCTGGTCTTGATTTATTTCTATTTTACTTACAGCTTTTTTGCAAGGATATCATTATGTGAGGCTTTTCCAGTTTTTTCTGCTTCCTACCGGAGTCATGGCAGAGGATCTGAGTCTGGCTGATGGGGACATCTCACCAGCACATGCTAAGATCTACGCATGTCCCAAAGGTGGGAAGGCTGGGAGCCACCATTCCCTTACACAGTTGGTTGGTGTTTGAATAAATGAGATTCCTTTCTCTCCCAATGTTGGGCTCCAGCGTGTCTGGAGCAGTGCTGTGGTTTCTTTTCATCAGGGCTTGCTGATGATGGTCCAGGTTTCCCTCAGGAGAAGTGCTGCCCAAGCCCCGGTGAGGTCTTGCCTTCCCCTCGCTTTTCTCTTGCCAGCCCCAGCTGAGTCTTGCTCATCTTGGAGGAAAGTCGGGGGCAGGAGGCTGGGAGGTGGCGGTTCAGGCGGCCTCACCCCCTCCGCTCCACCATCCACTGTTCCCACTGCAGGTCTGGCCATCTCGCATTCACAACGTGTCCAGCAAAGTTTGTGTCAGGGGGTTTAAACTTTAGATTTGTGTGACCAAGGAATTCCCAATTCTGTTGCATGTGTTCCCCTGTCTCTCCCTCTCCCCCCGTCTTTCTCTTGGCTGTGAAACAGCACAAGGAGACTCTTTGTATGCTCCTAATCCTGAAGCAACACAGCTTTAGCAACATCCAGGGATAAAAGCACCATCAAACCACAACTTTATGGGGGCAAATCTCCTCTAATCCCTCGCTTTAGCTAAACAAAGCTTCTTGCCCTAATCCGCTATCGCTTTAAAAAAAAAAAAAGCTCAGATTTTGTTTTTAGTAAGAAGATGATCCAAAGGACTAATTTTAAGAGAGACTAACCAACTCTGACAGCTTTTAAAATAGACAAGAAAATAGATGCAAACTTTCCTCTCAATTCAAGGGTTTTCAGGCTATGCAATAAGGAAAATATCCAGGGTTTAACTGCTTTCCTTTAAGCTCACTTTTATTGTATTAAATGCTCTGACCAACTCAGATTCAAATCACCAGGCCTAAATGCCATCTGATCTTTAAAAAGAGAGTTAAAAAGTGTGCATATTATTCCCAGGAAGGCAGTCCAAGGAAAATCAATTATCATAAACAAGGATTATATTACACACACGGTCAATATGGAAAAACAAACACGATGCTGATAATGGGCCATGGAATGGCTCACATCTGAAGCCACTTTAACTGCATTAAAGATAGTTCTTTATTAATTTCAGGATGGGTGTGTGTAAGTGTGGTAGTGAGAAGTAATGGAGCTCTTAATCAGTCAGGCCAAGCTTTCACTCCAAACATGAACCAAATGTTGAACTTTTCTTCCTTTTAAAAATTTTCTTCCTTGCAGGACGTAGGAGAAGGGTTACACTTTGACTTGGGGGCTTAGCGTGCGCGTGCAGCTTAGCGCTGCTTGGCTTCAGATGTGGGAAAATGCTGGGCTTGCAGGAATCATGGGGAACCACTGTGGTTCCCTGGGGACCCCGCTGGTTTGAGTCCCTGCAGCGAGCAGGTGCCTGTCTCACTCCCATCACATTCCCCGTGTGTTGCAGGAAACCAGTAAAACCCACTGGTTTCTTCCTCTGGTTTACATCTCAGCACTTGACAGAGTCAGGAATTTTTGGTATCCATCAGTATCTGCTCTGACATTCAGCAATCTGCCTGCAGGATGAGGAGAATGAAGAGTGGGGTTGCTACAGTATCATGGTTTCATGCTTTCCTTTCAGGGAGGAGGAAGAATCTGTACCCACATTTTCCCATCATGTCTGATACTGCCTGACCACCTTGCTGATGTGAGGAGGGGGACATTAGCAGGTCCCTGTTCCCTCAGCACACCTGGGTGGGAAGGGATGGATGCGGTTGCCCACCCATCCACTCCCATGCTGTGACCTTTCCCCAAAGTCATGGATCCTTCCTTCAAGCTGGCTGGGGAGCAGCAAAACAACCAAAATAGCATTTCTGACCCCAGGGGAATTTCAGCACTTTGAAATGTGCTTCGGTGCAAATACCACTGGGAAGTCAAAATTATCTGTGGGTAATTTTGTCATTCTGACGTCAAAGGATGTGAGCAAATACCGAATACTGCACGAACATGGTATAAAATAAAACTGAAGTTGGGGGAATATTTTGACATAGCACAAACATAGAAGTTGATAAAGTGAAGAAACTCCCCCCCATGTGGAAACTTGCTGAAATGAAGCAGTTTTGATTCTCAGTGTGCTGAGAAAGTCTGGGCAGATTCTTTGGATGTGATCCCATTATGAAAGGCTGTCGAGCATAACATCTTTTTGCCACGTGTTGTCTGATTGCAGTCAGATGGGGAACAGTTCTGCGTGAGTTGTTGGGAACATTCCCCATGGATCCAGCTCATGGGGGGGCCCCAAACCCCTTCTTGCTGCTGATCAGCCCAGCCTGCAATGGCCTTGGATGCTGTTTCACCTTTGAGGAAAGCCACTGGTGATCTCCCAGATGTTCCACCTGGTCCCCTGTGCTGGCACTGCACCCACTGGCTGCACTTGACTCCCTGTGCAGCTGTGACAGGAGCGTGTTTCCCCGAGGCTCTTGGCTGCCCGGGAGCTTTGTCCTCAACCAGAGAGACGTGTATAATCTTTGGCTAAGCTCCCCCAAGACCCCCAGCTTCTCTCTGCTCAGCCACACTGAAAGGGCCCTTTTGAAGTCCGCCCGGCACTGCGGGGTGTGTTTGCCCGCGGACGGCGTATGCAACCAGTAAACACCATTTCTGGACTAAAATCTCCAAAGTCCATATCCTTTCAGCCTTAAAGTTTCCCTTTCTCATTGACCTGTGCCCAGAAGTGACTCCTGATTTGAATAGCAAATAGTAGCTGTCTTTCCCTCCACAGCTAAGCCATTTTCTTTTCTTCCTCCCAAAGCAAGGTGGGAGCTTTTCACTACCCTCTTTAGAGCAGCCAAGGGGAAGGGGAGGCAGCAGAGGTAGTGGGTGCTGAGTGGAGCCCCCTTCCTGGCTCATGCAAAGTGCCTTTGATGGACCTGTTTTTCCCTCTGCAGATCCAGGCAGCAGTGGCTTTCCACCAGGTAATCATGACCCTGCAGGTGTTATGACACAGGGCTGGGATTTTTTGGAAGTAGCCTTTGGTTTGGTCAGTGTGGTACTGGACTGCTCGGCAACAGATTGATTTTATAGCACCTCGTGTCACCTGCTGATTTTTTGTGTATTCAGCACCAGACATGGAATAGGGAAACCCCAGGGAAGGAGAAGGATGATCAGTAGGAAACTTTAACACTTTGAACCTCAGAACACATCCAGAGTAAAAATACACCCCTGTCCCAGCCCCACACTGCAGAACAGGAATGAGCCACTGCGTCGAGTCTTGCAGCCCACAGTCGGGTCCAGGAGATCAAATGTCAGGTGGGATGAAGCTTTTGGAAGGCAATAATTGGATTTCTTTTTGCCAAATATGCTTCTCCTTCCCGCTGGTCTTTGGAAAAACTGTGATTTTCACAGGCCCTGGAGGATGCAGCCCTGAGTCTGAGGACTGTGCCTTTCCCGAAACAGCCACAGGAAGTTGGCAGGTAAAGGGGGCTCAAGAGAGCTCAGCTGAGAGTTGTGGAGGTAATGGGATGTTTTCTGTCCCTGTGATGGAGCAGCCTGGGAGAGTTTCCACAGGTCACTGGCACTTCGCCTTTTCAGTGCTCTTCCACTGGAGCAGGACAATGGGGAAAGCGCCTTCATTTGCTTTTGTGCTAATGAAGTCAAACAAGCATCAGGGAATTTGCACTGGGGCTCTGTCTTAGGGGTTTGATCTGTAATAAAAAAAAAAAAGACAGTTCTTTGGGTAAAGCTTATCCCAAAAAGCATCTGGTAGACTGAGGGCATCTCTTTTGTTTTCAAAAGTTGGGTAGTCACTGGGAGTGGGGGATATTTTTTCCCTAGATTTAGATTTGAATCTATATTTTTCCTCTGTTCAAGGGGGAAGTGATGGGATGTGGGAATACCCATTTCAAGCTCAATGCTGGTAATCAATCTGTTCACTGAAAAGTAAGTTGAAAAAGCCTACAGCCTGGCGAGCAATCCCATTTGTTCTCCATCCTTAAATCTCCAGGTCCGGGAGTCATGTGATGGTGCTAGACTCTGCACTTCAACTTTTAATCAAGCTGCAGGAAGGGACCTATGTATCATTTCAAAAGTCTGAAAACCAGAAAGGAAATGTGTGACATTATGCTTTATTTTTCTTTCTTATCCCTTGTCTTTAAAGTCCAAGCTATGGACAAAAGCACTGAACAACCTGGTGGGAACATTTTGAGGCTTAATGCAATTATTCAGCATGATGAGATATTTTGTAAGATTGTAAAATCTACTTCTTGGTTGTCTAGATGAACCTGTTTGAAATCTGTGGAGTTCAGTGCATCACTGCTACTGTGATATCACTTTTATTTTTTACTGTAAAAAATTGACTGGGAGCAGAATTTCAGCTCCAGCTTTCGAATCTGAAGCCCAGAGCATCCAGCTCTCTCCTTCAGCCTTTTCTACTTTCTATTGCTTTTCTTAACATTGGATGTGAATAGCTCATAAACCCTCCTGCAAACAGCAAGCAAGCAGCAAACCCAAACATGTCCCCATTGCAGCAAATGCTGGAAGAAATAAATTTAGCTGAAAAATCCCTGTCTTGGTTTTTTGTTATATTTCTTTCTCTTGGATAAGGCAAAAGAAGGGGGAAAAATTAAAATCCCTTGGTTGCAAAAATGCCTTCAGTCAAGTTCTCTCTCTTACTGACAGCTCAGTTCCAGCTACAGAAGTCTTAATGATATTTTGGCCATAATGCCGAGAGAAGCAAGAAAGCCCCTTCAGACACCGGGAGCTTTCACCCGAGTGGAGCAGTAAGTAGACAGCTGAAATGTATCTTTGAACTCAGGCAGGGAAAACTAGTTTGTTGTGGTGTCCCTGCTCCTGCCCACATCCATCTCACCCTGCTGGCACGGCGGGTGCTGGTGGCACGTGTGCCAGGGGCTCGGGGCTGTCCCCACAGCGTGGTTAGGGATGGAGGACCTGGTGCTCCTCTGGTCGAGGTTCCTCCCTCATCTGGCCTGGAGGTGCTGGTAGGACACAGCAGGGGTTGCCTTTGGCCTTTTCCATTGTATGGGTTGTGCAGGTGTCCCATGGCTGCAGATCTCACTCTGGTTACCAGCAACGTGTGTTTCCAAAGGTTCCCACGGAAGGAAAGCAGCTGGACTTGCCCTGGCCAGCGACTGGCGTCACCAGTGCCTGTCCCAGTGGGCTGTGAGACCTTGCAGGCTTGAACATTGGAGGTTTGTATTACACTGAGGCTGAGCTCGGGGAGAGGGAACTGCTCTGCTCTTAAGTGTGGGTATTCCAGGGCCCCCAGCTCCCCACTGGTCCTAAGGTGGACTTAGGTTGGATATTAGAGAAAGGTTCTTCACCCAGAGGGTGGTTGGGCACTGGAACAGGCTCCCCAGGGACGTGGTCACAGCACCAAGCCTGTCTGAATTGAAGAAGTGTTTGGACAGTGATCTCGGATGTATGGTGTGACTCTGGGGGATGGTCCTGTGCAGGGCCAGGAGTTGGACTCTGTGATCCTTGTGGGTCCTTTCCAACTCAGCATATCCTGTGATTCTGTGTTCTCCTGCCCCAGGGCTCAGAGCAACTGCACCAAGCTCTCAGTGGCTGCATTTGGCAAATGAGACTGATCTCATCCCCCTGATTTTGGAGTCAGGGACCTGTAGCCCTTTTTTTTGATGCTTTCTCGTGGTGACCCCGTCCTTGGAGCAAACCCAAGGTAATACAGTATTGTCTTCATGGACGTCCAGCCCGTGGGTACAAAGGCAAAGGGCATCTCTGTTCCTTCCCTGTGCCTCTGCCTTAAGAGGATCTCAGAGATGTCCCCTCCTCTGTCTGCCCCTTCCTTGTGTCCTCCCCGAGACTGAAGGCTACCCCAAGTTTGGGAAGGGTGAAGTGGTATCCTGGTGCTTCCTGATGCCAGCCCTGTGGCTGCTGGGCAGTGTGCCACCCGTGCTGGCTTTGGCAGTGGACTGGGGTGCCCAGTTACGAGCCCAACCACAGAGGGAAAGCCCCAAGCCAAAGAGGAGGGTGTTGTGCTTGCAAGGCTTTGGGTGCTCACTGAAAGTAATTTTCAAAAATGATCTTTTACCCCTTAATCAAAGTCTTTATCCATATGCTTTAGTTGCCATTAAGCCCCAGCTGGAACCATTTGCAGATCTCTCTCAGCTATTGGCTGATCCTAAGTAATAAGCACTAATGTTTGAGCTTCAAAATCACTTGCAAAGTTGCAGTCTGGTAAAGCCATCTGGTTGAAATCTGTCAGTATTTATTATCCACTGGAAGTTTCTCTTTGGACAGCTCTGATGCTGCCTTTCATTATCATGGAAAGCTGATCATATTAAACTAATTACAGGGAATAGCTGACGACAAGTTCCTCTTTAATCTGCTATCTTTTTTTTGAATCAGAATTAAGGTCATTCTCCAAGGCCTTGATTTTGGAAACTCCCTGGCAGCAGTTGTTAGCTAGGCTAAAATATTTACAAATCCGTATATCTTCTGTTGCTCCCGTTAGGAATGAATAAGCAGGGATTTGGTGGTGGGGCTGAAATTCACCATTGTTTTAGAAGTACTAAGTATTGTTCCCATGTACTGCTTACACCACGTGGGGCGGATAAGAGGGGCTTTCACACATTCAAGCTTGCCAAGTCAATTTTTCTTAGGCAATGTTAGGTTGTCTTTAAATCAACATAATTTGTTTCCCATCCCTAGAATAGGACATACCAAAATAATGCCAGTCTGGTCTGTGGGAGCCATGGGACGAGGTTTTCCAGGCTACTAATGCTTCTTCACTGCCAGGCTGTGAACTGAGAACGGCCTCTGTGCAGGCTGGTCCCTGCCTGAGTCCTTCACAGGCACCTGCAGGTAGGTGGGGGAGCTCGCAGGGCCAGGGTGGGCAGCTCAGGGAACCTCCTGAACAGGAGGTGTGTGACCTTGCAGGGAATGGCAGAATGGATTGGAAGGAGCCACTGAGACCTATGGATGGATGATTTGGCTCTGCCTCTCTGGTGTGCTTGCTGGTGGGTCGTATGTGGGATGATGTAACTGCTGCCTGCCTTAGTTTCCTTGGAGTTAAAGTCAATCCCTTGTGGGGAGGTCGGAGGGAAATCTAGGCATTTAGAATCCATTCCCTTTGGATAACACTTTTTTAATAGTTGTTAATTGGCTATGTCCAAAGTCTGGAGGACACAGGTCTATCCCTCTTTACTGCCTTCAGCAGTCTAATGTTACTACATCTGCTTACAACTGCTGTGAGACCTGGGTAGCAGCTTCTCTGCCATGGCAGGTTAACTTCTCACCTGCCTTTTTCCTCCCATGTGGATTTACAGGAGAGGAAGGTTTTGCTTCTTAATTTTTATAAAGCCTGGCGAGGACACAGCTTTCCAATTACCTCCATACTTTACAAATTACTTTTCTGGAATATGATGTAATTTATAGCTTGAGCTTACTGCCAGGTCCGTAGGATGTAACTTGGTATGACTGCTTCCATCCATGCAAACAGGAGCAACTGGAGTCCTTCCCTTAGGGCTTACTCAAATACACTATATTTAATAAGAGTTAATCCCTTTAACACAGTTGCTGGCCTTGCCTTTTAAAATTGGATTAAGACTGATGCACTATAGAGAGTTTTTAATGCCAATGAACTCAACCTGTTCTAGAAAATGGAAGTTGTAAACATGGTATGGATGCTAAGATCAGTCTAACCTTAGGAATTGGCCTTAGGAAGAGCTGCACAATGGCCTTTTTCACACCTTTAACTCGGCAAGACCTGAAGGCAAATCTGCAGACAGATGAGCAAGGCTATGAGGAGTGCAGCTGATTCTCTGCTGCTCTGTCAGAGGCACAATTAAATGGCAGCAAGGTAGAGAAAACACTTTCAGTGCAAGTGTCCTGAAGAAGAAAAGCACCAGGATTAGGAAACTGGAGAAGCCAAGGCCTAGAAGTGACCTTGGAACTGAGTAAAATTGATGCAGAACTGAATTATTGCTGGATAGGAAAAGTGAAGCTAATACAGTGTGTGTGTTCGTGTGTGTGTGGTGATTGACAAAGGGTTGTGACATGCGTGGGCTGACAAGAGCTGTAGAAGAAATAGTTTTAATTCTCCTAGAAATGTCTTTGAGAAAAAATGCTAAGCTACAGGCTTTTGAGTTAATTTTCTGAAAAGTTTAGATTTCCTTTTATCCCATATCTTGGGACAAAGTATTTTTACCTATAAATTTTAAATGTAAGTATGGATTCGTATTCGAGCTTGAAGCAAGAAATGAAGGCTTAGCCCTTACTTTTCACCCAGACGGGTTTCTTGAACTCTAATTTAGTCCCCTCCACGACACGGAAGTTTTCCGTCTTAACTCTTTTTCAGAGCAATGAAGAAAAAGAGCCATACATGATTGTCTCTGTGCCTGGATCTGGCAGAGATCAGGCATGGGGCAGGATGGAGGCTGTCCCGTGGACAACACCTGGACTGCACCGGGAGGACTCATGAGTGGGGCTGGGCTCCTAGCACTGAGCAAGGCTGCACCCATGGGCAGCCAGGGCTTTGTTTGGTTTATTTCCTCCATACTTTTCATGCTTTTTCTAATATCTTTTACTTTCTGAAGCAGTAAGGGGAAAGAGGTGTTTGCTTAGCCTCCTCTGTTTGCCCCACCATTTCTAATATGAAGCCATAAAATTAAACCCAGGATTTCTCTAGCCTATTGATAGGCATTGGCAATCTCAGCTCCCTTCTCCTAAATGAAAGGGGCAGTTCACTGACACAAGCAATTGCCAGACTGCAGTGGTATTTGGATATGAAGGGGAAAAAGAAAAAAAGGAATAAACAGACCTGGGGAACTCCAGTTTGACATAAAAAACAACGTGATGGATAGTCCACAGCGGCCATTGGCTCCAGTGGCTGGAGGACAAGAGAAGAAAAAAAAAAAAAAAGGCAAGCAAGAAAAAAAGCCAGGACAAGCAATCTGCAACCAGCCTAGGAAGATTACTGCCATAAAAGCAATGCTGGAAGGGGCTAGTTATCAAGTGGAAAACAAGAAAGTACAACTCGCTCCCCAGTCACCAGATTTAGGGGACTCTGGTTGGAAGGTTCATACTCTGGTGGGCCATTAGAGCAGAAACAGAAATGGATGCAGTAATCCAGAACATATTGAGTCTCTAGGTTGCCATGAAATATAATGCAGGGAGAAATGAATTATTTTCCAAGGGAAGCTGTAGAAAGCACATATATAGACTTTTTTTTATTGGGACTGTGTTATCAGCAGTCTCTCTTAATAGTCAAAAACAGCTTCTTATGTTTTTTATAGAGTTTTAAAGATCCCTCTGGACCTGTCTGGAGGGGCTGGATGGGGGGACCCTCAGCCAGAGGAGGGAGTGGGGGAAGAGGAGAAGGGAGGGAAGTGCTCTAAGAGTGAGCACTTTGCTCATTTCCTTGTGCTGTCTCAGCGTTTGGGTGTGGTGCTGCATTATGTTAATTTTGCCTCATTCCTTGAACAGAAGTAAGGATAGACACCAGCGCTGTCCCATGTGGAGCCACCTTGGCCTGGGTGTTTTCCTTTGCAAGAGGGTGAACCAACACTTCTCCAAAAATTAGACAGAGGTAAATAAATGTGACAATGCTGTTTCTACCCACCCTGGAGCGCTCACAGGGGATGGTAGAAAGGCAGCTGGAGGACCCCAAGGAGAACTAAGCTCCTCCTGGTTTTGGAGGTTCAGGATCATCTCCTTGTTCTCCTAAGCCCACATTTAACAAATGATAGAATCTCGTGAAATCCCTCCCATGACATTGGTGAGACTTTACACGTTTGGGAGTGAAAATATTAAGGCAGATCTAGAAAGTTTTGATTTTTTTTCCATGTGCAAAGAGCAGTCTTTAACACCTGTATCCGCTTGTAATACTAACATCTTGTGGAAGAGCTGCTGCTGGTGCCATGAAGTTGTCACAAAATGAATCTTGAGATTATAAAAATAATGTGTGGTAAGGCCTCTTTTACCTTGTCATCCAAGTTTGAGGCTCTGTCCTGTGTGCATGCCATGTTTGCAAGGCTTTTTGACAACCATGGGTAAAACAAAGTGAAAAGGGAAGGGGAAGGGATGAAAAAGGGGTACACCTCAAGCAAGCTGAATTGTCTGTCTCACAGGAGCTGAGGTTTGAAGAGATCAGAGCCAAGGATTCAAATCATAAGAGCTCACAGCAGAGATTTTTAGTCACAGCAGAGTCCTTCCAAGAAAAAAAAAACTGCTGAGTTCCCATGACGGACAGAGCACACAAAAGCATGAAAATCACTTTGCTTTGCAATAGCCTGCCTGTGTCTGGAATTGGGAAGCTGCCTCTAGAAGCAGCCTCTGAAATGTAAAGACTGGTGAATGCAGGAACCAATCCACCAGCCAAGAGTGTGGGGATATTGTCCTCAAAACACAAAGTTGGACTACTTGGAATAAGAGATAAAAAAAAAAAAAAAAGAATAATCAGTCAAAACCTCAGAAATTTCTTGAGAAAATGAATTATCTTGGTTAGAAAAATTGCTTGATGCTCTCTGTCTAGCCACTTAACACTGCCAAGCGTCCTTCTCCCTGTTATTCCACAAAGCTGTTCAGCAGAAGAGCTCATAGCTGCAGTTTTTACTCTGTTTCAATTTTTTTTAAAAGTACCTATCTGAGTAGATTTCTTAAAGTCCAGCCGATATATATATATAAGAATATGGCAGGACAATAAATAGAGTCCCACTTCATCCCTCTATGGAGAGCTGCTGGTGGCAGGATGGACTAATATTTACAAAATGAATTTTGCACTAAGTACAGACCAAAATAATTTCAGAGACCCAGGCAGTGATCTGGCACACTGTGCAGTCTAAATTACCTTTTCTTTAATATCGGGTGAGGTGCTTATCTCAGCTTAACCTTCACCTCCTGCGTTGTACCCCTGCCAAAACAGCAGCTCCTGCCCGAGAGCCAGCCTGCAGCCCTGTGGGTGGATGGGGGCCCTGGCAAAAGCCCGCTGGAAAGCTGTGGGATGTGGATGCTGAAGTGTGGTGGGCTGAATGGGCAGGCGGGTGGCTGTGCTCTCTCCCTTGAGGGGAGGGGGTTCCTCCAGCTGCTGGGTATCCCAAGGAACAGAGATCCCAGCGTGGCACGTGCTGGAATTCCTTTCTTGCTGTGCCAGTTTCTAGGTCTTGTGGGAGCATTGGGGTGGCAGTGGGGGCAGATTGGCACAGATTTATATGCCAGGCTTGTCTCTTGCTCTGACTCTGCTGTTCCGCCTGGGCTTCTTTCATTTAGAGTCCTTTGTTACAAAATGTAATGGATATTGCCCTAGGAGTCGTTTTCAATTGCTCGTGACGACGTAAGAAACAATTAGGCAAAGCATATTTTTGTTTATATCCTCACTGCCTCCTTTCCTAGGAGAGATTTAGAGATCCCTGGCTGGTCAGGTTATTAAAATGTTGCTCAATCTGAATCTCGCAGGGTGGGTTGGGGTTGTGTCTCCCCCCGAGCTGTGTAGGGGTTGGAGGAGTAAGGTAAGGGGAGAAACAGGAACTGAAAATCACAAAATAAGGGGAAGAGCAAAGAATTTAATTTTTCGTTTTCTTCAGAAAGGCTTCCAAAGCTGCACTAAGGGCAGTTTCTAGACTGGTATTGTTCTACAGAGAAAACCTGCACTGGGCACTTCAAATTGTGCTGTGTTTGGACCTGGGTCTGAAATCCCTACTTCAGTGCTTGTGGCTCATCAGCCACAGCTGTTGGGCAGATGATCCAGGCAAGGGTGGAAAAAGTGATGGTGTGGGAGGAAGGGATGGCAGTACTGGTCCCTTAGCTGCAGAATGGTGAATGGAGCTGCTTAGGGAATCTCGTAGTTTGGGTTGTCCCTCCCGAGCTGGGTTGAAAGCTGAGTGCAGTGGGATGTGCCTGGACATGGGATTCTGGGCCTGTGTGTGTACTGAGGAGATACAGCAAGGGATTGAGAGAGAGAAGGAATCTTCTGCCTCTCTTGCTCCCCCGAGGGATGCTGATGGTGGATGTGGGCTGCCTCAGGTGCTGTTGACACATGCTCTGGGATGAAAAAGTGCGCTCTCAGCTCAGGTACCCAGCAGGAAAGGTTGTCAGCCAGGTCCTGAGCCCAGTGGGAACAAGGCCAAGGGAGAGCCCAAGAGGAAGAGAGGCTGCTGAATGGGGGGAGAAGAGGGAGAAAGTCCCACCCACTGCTTAGGGAGAGAGGTGACAAACCGTGACAGACGGCTAAACAGCATCAAGAGCAGTGGGATGTGAGTCTGTGTCTGAGTGTAAGGACAGGCTCAGTGCCAGGATGTCTGAGCATGCGATCCCAAAAGTTTCTACATGCTGGTGCCTTCCAGAGAGAAGACAAGAAGCAGAGATTCCTGTCGTGTGGGCAGTGGGGACACCAGGCGTGAACCGATCGGGCTGACCACTCCATCCTTCTGACACGGGACTGATCTCTACTGGGTGTTCCTACACGGCCTGCCTCCTCCAAAACGGCCCAGATAAAGTGTCTGCTGCAGTCTCCCTTTGGGAAGAGGGCTCTCCATCTACCAGACATGTTGCTGTGTTCGGACCCTGCTTATGAACACAAAACCAGCCGAGAGCAGTCAATGCCAGCAGTGAAATGCTCCTGCAGAGCCAGTGCAGCCCCCTGCCCCCATTAGGGAGGGCAGGCCCCTTCATCAGCTTAACGAGCCCAGCGATCTGCATGCAAACAAGGGCGGGCGGGGGGCAGCATTCATCACTGCAGAAAGGGGCTTGGAGATGCTCGCAACACATGGCTTGTCCTTGGGAAATTGTAGCCTGAGGATAACATAGTACTCGGACCTTCATCTGGCACAGGGAATAAACTGGAAGCTGCCTTCCTCAGTCATTTCAAATAAATCTCAGTTACTGATACAAAAGGCTCTCAGGGGGTCATTGATAAACCTCAGTGTGAAACCCAAAGAGCACAGCTACCTCCTGGTGAGGAAGGAGCAGGTTTAGAATGGGTTAATTAGAAAGATAATGAGCTAACAAGGCTTCATTTCTGTTCAGTGGCTCAATGAGGAATTCATTAGAAAGGCTTAATCTAACTGAACAATCCCAGGGCTTAGAGAGATTGCCCATTGATTGCCAGCCCAAACTGTTTATTTACAGGTTTTTGCTGGCTGAAAGGTCTCATTCCTTTATTTCTAAGGCCATTCGGATGTGCCGTAAGGATGCTGTGTGTACCCAGCAAAAAGCAGTAGCAATAAAAATCTGGCAGTAAAGCCAGATGGGAAGGAGAAAGGGGATCGATGATCCCAGTAACACCAACCATGTAATTTTGGTATGTTCCCCCAGCTAAGGATGAGGCCAGGGTTTGGGTGCTACTGGAAAGAGAGGAGAATTGAAACAAAAAGAGAGAAAAAAATGGAGTACAAACACCATGTAAGTGGGCAGAGGGGCTGGAACTGATCCCTCCAGGCTTTTCGCTGTTTCTCGCTTCATATCGTGAAATGGATGTCATTTTACAAGTCGTTTTCAGGGGCTTTCCAACACCCTGGGGAACCTTCCCATCTTGGGAGTGTGAGGTGCCTCCACAGGGTCAGGGAGAAGCCTGGAATGCGCCACTGAAGGAAATCTCATAATTAAATCTCTGCAGACAAATCCCCTTTCCTCTTACCCCTGTAGCAGCTCCACTTCTCTCCTTTCCTTTATGGCAGGAGGTGGGACTTTGCACTGGAAGGGGAGAGGGATGGGCACCTTTCCCACCACAGGACACGAGTCTCCAGCACATCAGGCACCAGTGAGATTCTGTGCAGCCCTTTGTGGTTCCCTGTAGTCTGCTTTTCATGTTTTTACAAACTGAATTGGTGCTGGGCTGGGCTGCACAGAAGTCCCCTGGGAATTCTCTAGTTGAGCTCAGCGTCTGATGTTGCCTCTCTACTGAGAACTGAGAGGTTGGTAAAATTTCAAGTGAAAACCTCTGTTAATGCACCCTTTTGGCAATCCAGCTCTGTTTCAGAGAGGTTTCCTTTGCTGTTAGGCTGAGTTGTTGATTTGTTGAGTTTTTTGGGTTTGTTTCCACATGGAAGCAAAGCTCTGTGTTCTGCTGCTGGAGATAAACCAATGTGGTTCATGTCCAGGAATCTTGGACCAGAACTTCACGAGTTTGTTCACAACCTCACACACCCATTTAATGGTGATTTTTAGCAACATGTGACAGGACTGTAGTTAGTAGGAAAATGAGTGTCCTGGATAAGGGTACAGGCTTTCTAAGGTAGATATCACCTTTGATAAGGCCATCTGCCATTGTCAGAGAAATGACAGGATGATGAGCCTACACATGAGCAAGGTTGAGAGTTGGCGGCTTTCATAGATCTCTTGGGCATCTTCCAGTGGTGTAAAAGTGAAAAAAACTAGTGTGCCTTTAAATAAATAGGAGACTGGTGCTGCTCTGCCTCCAGTCTTTGTAAGCTTTCTGTGGTTGGTGAACATGACCTGTCGATCAGAACCATTACGTTTGCACCAGTGAACGAGGCTGGTGGTAATTTCTAGATGGAGTATGTTAGAGTCACATGATATTTGCTGAGCTTTTAAAAATCGTGCTAGATTAATAGCCTTTAAAAAAAAAATCTATTTTAGTGCCACATTAACCACAGGCCACAGTGTATTAACTGACAAAACCCAAATTGTTCTTTAATATTCCTAAAGCTGGTGTTAAGCACAATAAGAACAATTTTCACTTTCAATAAGAAACTGACCCTGGATTTGCCCTCTGCCCTGACCTGGGTCTTTCTCTACAATCATGAGGGACCATGTGGAGTCATTCTGTTCTCCCTTGAAATGATGATAATTAAAAAGCATTTGCTTTCAGATTTCTCTTGCATCTGATTATCACTTTGGTCTCTCTTCCCTTCTGGATGTGCAAGATTTTCCATTTTTTTTTTTGGTGTATTTTTGGGGAATTCCTATGTTCTTTTGGTGAATCACAGCACACAGCAATCCAGCTTTTATTTACTGCTATATTTGACTTCCTGAGGTTTATTTATGGGAGAGAGAAGCAGCTCAGCCCCCTCTTCAGTGTGTTAGTTATTCTGTTAGTGTGCTTGCTAGCTCAGTGCACGTTAGTGGCTGTCTCTCACCTCAGTTTGTTTGCCCACACTGTGAAGTCTGAACACCAGTACCTGTCTGGAAAGCACTGAGTGAGGTTTTAATTGTAATTGGTGAGTAATTTTAATTTTATTTACAATGAAGGAGGTATAAAAAGTAGAAAAAAATTAAGACTAAGAAACAGAGGTTTTTTTCCCTCCCTGCAATGTGTCATTAAAAGGAAACGCTTCATAGGTCTCTGGTGCTGATATCTGGATGTTTTTGTGGTTAGCCTCGATGACAGTGACTTGTAAGGCATATGAAACCTCACGCTTCAGGGTTTAAACTGATCTCCAGGTGTTAGGATATCTCCGTGTAGTCATGGTCTATTTGCCATCACTGTTACAGCACCTCCTGCAAAAGTCGCTGGTGCTGCTTCCTGGTTGGGATGGGAGATGTGAGCCAGAATATGGTAACTCCTGCCTACCTAAAATTGCAACCAAAAGGGGAATATCTGGTGGACATAATTAACCGTATGTAATTGAGAAGACCTGCAGAAACCCAGGCACCCATCAGTTACATCACTGTTTAACAGAATCTGTCCTGCAGAGAACCATGGCAGTTTGGGAAGCACTCACCTTCCTCCCTGCCTGCTGTCTTTTCCTGCCCTGTTGGTGCTGGGACACTGCTGTTATCTCTGTGACCAAAACAATGAAGCTTAAAAATGCCCTTCTCCTTTGCTTTTTTTTTTTTTGAGGACAGATTTCATCCTGGATCAATCAGCTGATCAGCATGGAGGGGATGGAGGGGCAGAAACTTCTTAAGCCAACCCTAAGGAGTGGCTGGGCCTCCCATATTTAAAGCAACTGAGGAAATCAGGGCATCTTCTGCTGGACAGGGAATTTTTCTCTCCCATTTGGAATCAAAGGAGCTGTTATACATCTTGGATAATCATCCCCTGAACATTCTGAAAGGGAGAAAAAGGACTTGTAGCACCCAATTTGTTTACTGAAGTGACTGACAAATTTTCATTCTTCAAAAATAAGTACAGAAAGCAGACATTGCCTATGCAAATAGACCAAAATAAAAAGGGGAAGATAAATAACTTAATGTACTGATTTATTCAGATCAGAGCAGACAAACAGCACTATTGTCAGTTTGGGCATCTTTCGTAAGGGAAAGAAAACACTCAGATTTCAGCATTTCTGACAGTCTACTTCTTTAAAATCCTTTAAAATCCTGCATGTGGAGCTCCCCTAAGAGCAAGCTGGTGTAATTCAGCTGCAGTGACTGTGGCCGAGGTCTGTTTTATGGGTTTGGCTGCTGCAAAATAAAAGCAGTGCGTGGCTAGATTTGTATTTTTTTTTGATCAGAGGACTCGGTGATGCTGCACTGGTACAATACTGCAAAATATTTATTGGCTCAGAGAAGAGCAGGGGAAGAATTGTTGCAAGCAGAATTGGTGTTCCTAACTTGCAGTTTTGTTTGCTCTTGATTTTAGGTACCTGCTCCTGGAGAGAAGTTGGGGGGTGGAAGGAGCAAAGTGTATTGTCTGTGTGTTTCCCATGCATTGTTCCCTATGAAAGCATCTTCCTGCAACCTTTACCTTCTGTTCAGACGGCCCCAGCCTGTGAGGAGAGAATGGCAGATTTGTGCTTTCTAAGCTCCAGATGGGGCTCCTTTCTTCTTCCTCTGTAAGTTAATGGTGTCTTGCTGAGACCAACTGGGCATGTAAAGATTTGGGCAAAACTCACAGCAGTGGTCTCATAACCTCAAGGCTTCACAGTCTCATCCCAACGTGACGGCTGGTCCCCAGTGGAGCTTGGCTGTGGCTCTGATGTGGTGCCAGAAGAGATGGGGAAGGTTATGTTGATTACATCTGTTTACCAATGGTTAAATAAATTAAAAGCCCATTGCAGACCACCAGCAGGCGAGGGTCCTGCAGCCCCTGCTTTCTGCCCAAGGTCCTGTTTGCACTCTGGCCCTGCTCTCTGTGTGTCAGCATTGCCAGGGTGACTCTGGTTTGGTCAGGTTGAATCTTCACAAATAAAAATAGATGAGATATGAACTTCCTCCTTCCAGCAACACCAAGTGCCTGAGCCAGATCCTCTCATCAGAGCAGGGCTACACCAATGAAGTCAGTGTCTGTGCTAATTTGTACCATAGGGCAGCTGGATCAGCTCCCTCCTTGCCCACATCCTAAAGACAAAAATGGGAAGAAACTCATCTGAGACCTTGGCAAACCCTTGAAAGAGGACAAAAATCCTCCTGCAGGAGAGTTTTGTACTTCGTTGTCACTGTTGGTACGGCATGGGAAGGGTCTGCCCCTGATCGTGGTCCCTGTATCATGGGCCTTTTGTAAAGTCATTATAAGTGACAGTCACTGTCCTGAGGAACATGTAGTCTTGATAAGTGGGAGCAGAAATGAGGCAGCAAGAGAAGTGGCTGCAGTGATGGGAGGCTGGAGAAGAGCTTGGAAGAGGATGTGGTTTCCACTCATGAGTAAGATCCAATACTCACTCCAGCTGGCAGAATCCTGTGGGGAGGAGGCCTGAAGGGTAAGGAAGACTAAGTGGCCAGCTAGGGCTCCTCTGCCTCTAATTTCTTTGATTCTCTGAGCTAAGCCGTCAGATCCCTATTTGAGGATTTTTTTATAATTCATTCCTAAGCAGCCAGATTACCAGCCATATGGACAAAGGATACTAGAGAAAGATTATTAAGATTATTAAAACAGATTATTTTTGCCATTGGAGTAAAGTTGTGATCAGTGGGAAAGGCTTGAGCCAGGCAACTAAGACAAGAGCTTTCATACTTTTACTTGCCCAACCTAACCTCAGAGCTGCTGGTGGTGTCTTGAGCAGAGGTGTGTAATCTGTTCTACTGGGAAATCTCAGGTGGAAGGTATCAGGTGCTGCCTGTTTGTTACCAAAGATGGTGAAGGGGATGTTCTCAAGACCTCAGATTTACCCATACATCACTGTGGGTATGTATGGAAATTGCTTGTGTGCGTCCTGTTTGCTCTGATAGAGACTTGTGTTTGCCGGAAGCTCTTTGACAGAAAGGGAATCTAATCTCTGCCTGCTCACCCTTTCGGAAAGATGATCTCCCTTCTTTCACATCATCCACCACTCTATCTGTGATGCCATCAGTTGGTACAGCTGACTCCAACTGGCCATACCATATGACACCATATCAGCATATAAATCTGCGGGAAGAAGGGGGTGATGTTTGGAGAGATGGTGTTGTCTTTGCCTTCCCAAGTAAGTGTTGTGTGTGATGGAGCCCAGCTTCCCTGGAGGTGGCTGTCAGTGGGAAGTGGTGAATGAATTCCCTGGTTGGTTTCCTTTGCTTGCACATGTGGCTTTTTCTTTACCTATTAAACTGTCTTTATCTCAACCCACGAGTTTTCTCACTTTTACCCTTCCAGTTCTCTCTCCCATCCCAGCTGGGGAATGAGCGAGGACTGCATGAGGCTGAGATGCCAGCTGGGGTTAAACCATGACAGAAGGCTCAGCCACAAGTCACTACAGAGAGACTTGCAGAGGTACCAGGCACAGACGTTATTTTTGGTATAAGTGTTCTTGTTTCAAGTTTTTTCAGGTGTGAAGTTTCCCTGTTCGACAGGCCATCAATCACATAGGGGACACCATTAATAAATCTGTCCATGATTCTCCCTTGAGCTTGAAGAAAGAAAAACTCCAACTGTTAACAATTACTATAGAAAATTAACTCCGCGGCTTTAAACAAAGTCTCATTGCAGGCTATTTTTGCATCATAAGGAGGGGGGAAAAAGCCACCCTAAGATCTACAATGATATGAATTTAAATTTCTTTGCAAAACACGGACACCCGACAAACGTTTAATCCTGAAAGCAGAGGGCAAGTTGGATGGCTTCTCATACTCTTCTGTTGAACTGGACTCCTTGCTAGCTCCATTTGCTGACTGGACACTGCAGAGTGGCATAATGGGAGTCACCAGCATTACATTTAAAGAGCCAGCAAGGCCTGTTGCAATATTCTAGGGTGACCCCATAAAAAAGGCTTCTCCGTCCTTCCTGAACCTCTCACAGCATTTTTTGGCCACACTTGGCTGTGTCTTTTAGAAAGCCCCTGCTCCTGGTCTCCTGTCAGTAATGAAGAAGGTAAGTGATGGAGTAACCCCTAGTAATCCATTGCAATGGCTAATTACCTTGACTGCCAGTGATTTGCAAGCTCTGACTGGTTTGAACCTTGTTGGCTTCAGTTGCCAGCAATGGATATTGTTGTGTCTTTGTGTTCTGGATTAAAAAGTGCTTTATGCCACTGGAGGAGATCACAGACTGTGGAGCCCGCCTTTGGAGAACAGCAAGATCATGCAGGAAATTTGCTGGGGTTTTTCATATGTTTATGCCTGCTCAAGGACCATCCCGTCTTGGCTGGTCTGATCCATGTGCACGCATCAGGCAATCAAGGTTAGACACCCAGGAGCTGTTGTGTAAGTGGTGCAATTCCCTCTGCCCAACACCAATAGACTCCTCTTTGCCCCCATGACCTTGTGATCACCTCTGCACGAAGCAGAAGTCTCCCCTTCAACCCATGTGCTTCCTAGGAGCTCGTTGCAACCTTCTTGTGTCCCCCCTCCTCCCAAATCTCCCCGTGCAGTGTCTTTTGCTTCCCTCTGTCTCTGTCAGCAGCTCTCTCTGGGCTGATGAATCCATGCGCAGCAGTAGGTTATATTCATTTGTCTTGTTCTCCAGTTCATTTATCATGATGAGTGCTCTGTTGTGGAGAATCCTGATAGAAAGTCCTCTTATTCTCCTGGTTGGCTGAAACACAGCATTTCAATCAGCTGATTGCTTATTGCTGCAACCTTGATGGAAAATCTAGGCAGCACCCAGAAGGGTGGGCGTAGAGGTTTCCCTTTGTCACTCTTCTCCTGTGGAAGAATGAGAATAGCATTTTCATTTCTCTCCTACTGTCTGCTCTGAAGAGTTTTGCCTTGGCTTTTATTTTCCCATTGGTATTTTCCAGGTGCTACGTGTGAGATGCAAAGGTTTCATTTTACCACTCAGCCTCAAACAGTTCGTTAGCTGGGAGGATGGGGGGCCTACAGCTGGAGGAGTGGATGCATGTAAAAGACACCATGGGATCTGCAGAGGGTCCTCAAACACCCTATTGGTGTCCAGGGGAATGGATTAGATAAGGATTTCATAGGTGAGCCTGACCAGAAAGGCATTATGAAGAGGATTTAGAGGTGTGACACAACCCCCTCCCCATTTGTCCTTGTCCACAGGTCCCACACGATTGCTCAGAGAACCCCCAGCTGTTTGCAGTGTGGCATCTGGCACCACACTGTGGGTGGCCACAGCAGGCCTGACCGTGAGAAGGGGACAATTAGTGCCGTCCTGTCGTGGTGCTGCGCGACCTCTGGGGTCTTCAGCCCAACCTCCCGTCTAGAGTAGGGCTGTTGCCAGCATGGAATCAGGTTGTGGCAGGGCCAGAACACCTCCAAGGATGGACGTCCTCCACCTCTGCTGTCCTGTCCAAGTGCTGCACACCTGCATGGTATGTAATTGTTTCCTGCTCTCCAACATGAGTCTCACAAGCCCCAGTTTGTGAATATTGCTCCATCTTACAATTTTTGGCACTGGTGACAAGTGTTGTGGCTCTGTTGTCTTTCTAAATACCTCCAGGTAGCTGTAAGCATTGGATCCCTGCTTAGAAAAACAGGAACAAGTGACGTCTTGAAGTGCCTTCCGCCCTAACTTCTGTGAGGAGGTGACCCACACTGTGAAACCATCCCAACTGCCCACAAGCACTTGGGTAGGGACATCCACAGAGCTGCTCCTGGGCATGGTGTAAATAGGTGTGATTTGCCCTGATTTTTTCTAGCACAAGGTATGTGCCTGCTTGTGTTTTGGTTTGCATTTCCCCTGCCACAGCCACACTGAGAACCATGGCAGTCCTTACAAAGTACATATTGCTTGCAGGTTCAGGCTTGCAGACACGTGCATGGGTTTAACCTTAGGTATGGCAATACAAAGGATATTTGTACAATTCAACAGCACATCTCACCATGATAAAAATGTAGACACTACTCTTTAACACTTTTCCTAGCATCCATCCATCCATTCAGCAGCAAAAGACTCAGCAGAGGAACGTGGTGCAGCCTGAGATCTTCCGCATCACCAGTGAGAACAAATGGATTCCAGTAGCAAAGCACACCGTGGCTTTATCATTCTTTTGACAGGTAATTTTCTCCCCGGTGAATATATCTGAGACTCCCGCAAAATACCTCTCGGTGGCTGGAATGAAGTTATTTCACTCCTGGCAGCGAGGAATGAGCCCGGCAGTGGCACTGGCTTGTTGCTCTGTGTCTCTCCGAGCCCCACGCTCCTGAAAGCCTGGTGAGACTCTTTATTATCCCCCGATTATGCCATGTGTCCTCACTTGCCTGTTATGACCATCAGGCATGTTGTTACAGTGTCTCTCCACCAACCTGTTGTGGTCCCTTCTCCGAGGCATTTCACACACCACTAGGAGATAATGTTTTCTCCCAAGAGTTTGCAGCAGAAGGGCTTGCTCAGCTGTAAACTCAGTTAAGTGCTGCCTCTCACTTGCTGGCAAAACCAAAATTCAGATGCAGGGAGGGCTGTGGTGTGCTACTCAATGCAAAAAAGCAGACACAGCCTCCACTGCAGGGAGAATCAACATCGCAGGTTGAAATAAGCTGGTAGAGCCGTATAGCAAAGAGAAAATTCAGCCAAGGACATAGGGGAATGGACCTAGAAAGAAACTGGGGAAAGAAGTAGAGGCTCCAGCAGAAAATCTTGGGCTATACAATAAAAATGAGGATGAGAACCTTCCCAGCTCTCACAGGAGTATGAATGCAAACAGGCTACCATCACTGCGGCCCTCTGGAAGGTTTCAAATCTCCTCGAAAGATCTTAAAATCCCAGCATCCCAAGTCAGGGCAGAGAAGTGGTCCTGCCGGGGCACTTGCAGAGCCATTCAGCTTCCGTGTTGGTGCTGTATCAAAGCAAGGGCTTGAGCACTGTCCCTCGGTTTGGTTGCTCAAGAGGAACCTGAACAACAAGCAAGGTGGTTTAACACAGTGATATTTCCCAGAGGAAGTCTGTTTTACTTTGGAAAAATGCTTAGTTTTTCCCTCTCTTCCTGCCTTTTCACCCTCCCCTACTCCTAGTTTTCAGTCAATTCCTTGAACTGGCACAACTTCTCGAGGCAGAAGGAAGAGGACAGGAATACCCAAAACTGTAGTATGGGAAAGGAGCAGAGCACAGCAGTCCTGATAGACTGGGGAAGAACACAGTTCAGCTGGGGCAGAACCCTCTCCTGAAACAGGTGAATGGTTATAGAAAAGACAAAATTTTTTGTTGGACATCGTTCATTTAAAGTTTTACCACTGGGATTTCAGTAAATCCCTTCTGGTTTCAGGGTCTGGTATATTGGAAGAACATTATTCCCAGTGAAGCTGAAATGCTGAGGTTGTGCAGAGCTGAGTATGTGCTAGTGGAGCCTGATCCTGCCACTTCCAACCCAGGGCCCCAGGAAACCCAGCCCTTTGGTTGTCACCTCACTCAGCTCTCTCTCTGTATCTCTCTTCAATCAGTCCAACTGGGTCTGACAGTGTTTGAAAGCTTTTCTCCCTCCAGGCCTTCATGGGTCAGTGCCCGAGTCTCAGACCTGCTTGTAATGAGCCTTATAAAGAAATAATGAGCTGGAAAGAGAGGAAGAAATGGAGGAGAAATTCCTCCAGACATTTGGGGGGTTTATTGCTTTTTTTTCTTTTTTTTTTTTTTTTTTTTTTGCTGTAGCTGTGATCAAGATTTGCAAAGGTTTCTTTTCTGGGAGAGATGTTTTGCCACCTGATAACCTACTCCACTGGTTCCCTTGCTGCCCTTTGGAATATTTAATTCCTATTAAAATACAGGAGTCTTGAGCAATTGAAGGGTCTGAATTTCACCACCCGAGCAAAGCCACTGAATTGGGTCATTAAATACCTGGGATGCAGGTTGCTCCCTGAACAAGTCAAAGAATGGCAAACATGTTTTTGGCACCAAGGTTCAGGTTCTGGGAAGACAGAGAGAGCAGATGATGCTGGGGACACCTTGTCAAGTCACTGCTCCTCAGGGCTGCAGGGAGCATGAGGTGCTGAAAGCATCCTGTGGTTGGCTATAGGTCCCTCCTCCTTTGCAACAGCATGGTATGGGTGCTGGTGGTCACTGTGCAAGGCTGGGGGAATATTTCTTCCAGCTGGGAATATTTCTTTTCAGACATGATTCTGAATCAGAGTCAAGAGAAAAATGAAAATAAAGATCTTCCTGAATAGAGAAAGTGATGAGGCTACCTTGGTTGAGGAGTAATTGAAACTTCTGCTTCACTTCTTATTGCTTTAATTTGAGTTACTGGGAGGCAAGAGTTTCCTTCAATTTGCTTGAATGCTAAAATTAAAAGTTGTAAAGCAAGACTTAGGGAATTGAGAACACTTTGAATCAGGAGGGGTGAAGGAGCCCACGATGCAAGTCAGATTTCCTTTCTTTCTCTTCTTTTTTTTAACTTGAAAAGATGTCATTTCAGCTGAACCATTCTCCCAAATAGACACATGATGGATTAATTAGGGAGGAGGACTCTGGGACTGACTGTCAGAGAGCCTTCCCATGGATGGACTCCTGTCTTGTGCAGTATCTGGACCATGACTTGGCCCATTCTTGCAGTGTACCAGCTGATGGCAGTTTTTCCTTACTCACCACTTATCAGTGAAGATGTGCGCGTTGTGAGGACACGAACAAAACAGTGGGGCAAAGCCTTCTATTTGCATATCTTGCAGATTCCCAGGGATGCAGAGGAGAGTTCAGGATTATCATTTTAAGGAATTAGAAAGGTTGCTTGTATACCACAACTCAGCTAAGGGGGTGATGAATGGATTTATGCAGAGAGGTTATTTAACTCTCAGGGATGTCCCCAGAATTTCTGGGATGGGTTTGTCAGCCCTGTCATAGATTTCATGTGCAGGGCTGTTTTCTGTTAACAGAATCAGCGACTCTGATCCTGTTTGCTCCACAGCCCTGCAGAACTCTCTCCTTAATGCAGAGATACGATTCCTCCTCACCTCCCTGTTTACAGACTGGGGAATCAGCCTCTTTTGGCTCTGGGATGCCAGTGTGGCCCAGAAACCTGCACCTGGTCCTTGTTGGGCCCCTTCTCCCACCCAAGTTCTTGACTCACAGTCATTGAGCCAAACAGCAAAACCCATTTTAGAACCGTTTTTAGTTTTAGTTGTAGTGGGAACCGAAACTGCCAGTGTCTCACTCTTCCACATGTAGGAGCTGTGCCTGACTCCTTTGCCTGGGCAGACAGCAAAGGGAGGAAGGTTGGACTGTGCTTCCCTGACCAGCTGTAGTGGTTTGCATGGCCTGGTTTTGGTAGTGGGGGGGCTACAGGGGTGGCTTCTGTGAGAAGCTGCCAGAAGCTTCCACCATGTCTGGCAAAGCCAGTCCCTGGGTGGCTCCAAAGACGGACGTGCCGCAGGCCAAGGCTGGGCGAATTAGAAATGGAGGTAACGCCTCTGTGGTAACCGATTTAAGAAGAAAGAAAAAAAGTTATTGCGCAGGTGTAATTGCGGCCAGAGAAGAGCAGAGTGACAATGTGTGAGAGGAACAACTCTGCAGACACCAAGGTCAGTGCAGAAGGAGGGGGAGGAGGTGCTCCAGGCACTGGAGCCGAGATTCCTCTGCGGCCCGTGGTGAAGGCCATGGTGAGGGAGCTGTGCCCCTGCAGCCCATGGTGGTCCATGGGGGTGCAGAGATCCACCCACAGCCCATGGAGGAGACCCACACTGGAGAAGGTGGATGCCTGAGAGGAGGCTGTGACCCTGTGGGAGGCCTGTAGACAGAGGAACCCAGGCTGGAGCAGCCTGTCCTTGGAGGACTGACCCCGTGGAGGAGTGACCCACGCTGCAGCAGTTTGAGGGGTGCTGCTGCCCGTGGGATGGACTCACGTTGGAGAAGTTCCTGGAGAACTGTCTCCCGTGGGAGGGACCCCACGGTGCAGCAGGGGAACAACTCCTCTCCCTGAGCAGTGGGAGAAGCCACGGATGATGGACTGACCAGACCCCCATTCCCTGTCTCCCTGCGCCACTGGGGGAGGAGGTAGAGCTGGGAAGGAGGGAGGGATGGAGGAGAAGGTGTTTTTAAGATTTTATTTTGCTTCTCATTATCCTGCTCTGATTTTGTTAGCAATAAATGTAATTAATATCTCTAATTTGAGCCTGTTTTGCCCACGATGGTATTTGGTGAGTGATCTCTCCCAGTCCTCATCTCAATGCAGGAACCCTTTGTTTTATTTTCTCTCCCCTGTCTAGCTGCAGAGGGGAGTGAGGGAGTGGCTTTGGTGGGTGCCTGGCACCAGCACAGGGGCAGCTGCCAGGGTTTGCTACCTTAGTGATGAAGGGAATGCCGAATGGGGAGAATGGTGCCCAAGGGAGCAGCTGAGTGAAAGGCAGTCTGTCCTTCTTTGCAGCTCCCAGTTGGGAAAGTTGTGCTGGTGGGTCGTTGGTCTGGAGGAGTCCAGGAAGCAGGTTGGGCTGCAGTGCCAATCCCCTGCTCCCTGCACCCCTCTCCCAGGCCTCCCCGAGCCCCTGCTCCCCAGGACACAGCCCCAGCCTTGCGAGCCTGGGCAGCTCTGCTCAATTTGTGCAGACCTATTTAAAATTCAGCTGGGAGATGGGCTCCAGCTTGTTACAATGCCATTGCTGGAAATGGAGTCATCACTGGAGACTATTCCTTTTTACATCTTTAGGTATATAGATTTCCTCTCAATTCAATTTATTTTTATATAGTGTCTTTAATACACTGTCTCTCCAAACGCTTTAGCAGATAGAATTGAAATAATGAGATAACGCTTTGCAGAAGTGTGTGCAGCCGCTCTCAGACAGGCAGCGGGGTAGAGCAATAGATGGAGATGGAGCAGAGAGTGCAAGGTGGAGGCTGCATCACTGGGAAGCAGCAGTAATATGAGCAAACATTCACGCAGACTATTTATGGTGAGCACGAGGGCTGATGGATATGAAGAAAGGCAAGTAGGCAGGTGTGATCAAAAATGAGGAATTAAGGAGTAATTTCAATTGAGAAAAGATGGCTCTAAAAGGGAATGAATTCAAGGGAGGGATGTTTTCAGCCAAATCAAGGCAGTGAAAGCAATCCTTGATTCTCTCTGTTCATCAGCAGTGGAGGTCTTTTTTACTCCTCCATCACCGCAATATGAAACAGAGATGGAGACAGCGTAGGTACTGTGGCTCCACTCCACAGAACTGCTTAAATGGCTGCGTTGCCCTATTGACTTCCCTGGAAATGGCCAAGTGTGCAAAGATGCAAATGCACCCAGCTGGAGATTTCTCTCTGAGCCTGTTTTCGACAGATAATGTTGATATGAGACGCGCAAAAGGTTTTAGAGGAGAAGAACTGGTCAGAAGGCGAAACTGTTTCATTCTTATTAACACAGGAGTGACAGGACAGACTGTTTACAGGTCTTGCTTAAAAATAAATATAGAGCCAAAACTCTTCGGTTTGAAATTGAAAAAGAAACTTAATTTCATCCACCTCATGTCACTTTTACTCAGCAGGGAAGAGCAACACAAGAAATTGCAGCACTTTTTGTTTTCATTACAGTTTGGACTGGCAGGGAAAATGAAATCATTGGTTTTCCTGTAAAAGGGACACTTCTGTCACTTCAGCCACAGTGAGTGACGGGAGAAAAGTTGAAAATCTTTCTTGGACTGGATTTCTGGGCCTAACCAGTGACGACTGAACCCAAGGGTAGTTTCACTGGGACTTCTTAAGGGATAAATCTTGAGTGACAGGGAAAGCTGTGAGCAGTCAGAGGCTGCTACTCAGAGATCAGGCAAAAAGATGGGGCAAGCTCATGACAGTCTGTGGTACCAAACAGGTTCAAATCTCACCTAGAAAGGAACAGGGTGCTGGGGGATTGATGAACACAGCTGGTTTGCATAGAGACAGTGTCCCTGTGCAGCTGTAGAGCTGGGAATGAAATTATCGATGGTGTAACCCATAGTGACTCCGTTGCTGAATTTTCTGGGGAGCCCCTGCTCTCTGACATGCTTGCAATCGCTCCCTTGCCAACATCTCCTCCATTCCACAGGAGCAAAGTGTCTTTCCTCGGTACTCCGTGGCTCCCACCAACATTGGGATGATGGATGGATGGATGGAAGCTGCTGACCTGCGTGGAAGCTGCTCACCTGGCCCTGCCTCTGCCCTGGCTGGAGGAGGCTGCCAGTCCCCACATCCTGAGGTGTTCAGAGGGACGGAGAGGGAGGGTAGTGAGAACTACTGACAGTGAGAGGACAGATGACCCAGGGCACTGCCTGTTGCAGCTCTGTTGTTGCATCATCATCATGGCAGTGATGGGTGTCAGGAGCCCACCAGCAGGGAGCAAACCATTACAGCTCAGTGGGGTTATAGCTGGGACCTGTCTCAAATACTGTGGCAGGCCAGGTGAAAATGTCAGGTGGAAGACTGTGGGGAGAAGGCAGGGATTGCTCCTCTTCCCAGGGCTTGCGGGAGCAGAGCTCACGAGGGTTTCTGGTTTGCCAGCTACTTCTCCTTTTCCACACCTTTCATTAAAAGCTCAGTGAACATCTCATATTTTCTCGGAATATACCAATGTTATAGGTAATGTGAAAGTGAAGTGGACATCTCCTGCACAAGATATCCCAACCTGGATTCACATTTCTCAGTGATCTACAAAACTTGAAATAGTTTTATCCTTGGAGAGGATAGGTGATAGCTCTGAAAGCAGAGCTGAGCCAAGCTGGGAGTGTTGGGATCTAGGGTCCTGATTTGGAATTAAAAGAAAAGGTACAGAAATGTGAATTTTGATTATATTTCATTTAATGAGTTTTGAAAAGATTTGGAGCTGAATTAAAAGTAACAAAAAGCCAGGGAGATGAATGACCCTTATATTAAATTCAATTGGCTTTTGTGCAATTTGTTGCATAGAGAAGCCTCGTTAATACATTTTGCAGGTGGTTGGGTCATTTGTCATCAGAATCGCACTTTATGGAAAGCAACTTTCCTCCCTCTTCAGTTATTTTGCTTTGAAATGAGTTTCCCTGGGTCCTGTCTGCTGGCAGGAGCTGAATTGGCTTCAGAGGAGCCACATAATTTCATGGCAAAGAAGAATCTGGTCTGTTATTTTCTGTATATTTATAAGTTATCATTATATAACATGGTCTACAGTTAATATCCCAAGTATATGGAGCCATAGCCCTCATCCATTAGAAAAAAAACCTGCCCTATGTTATTGTTAATAATATTTTTATTTCCTTTTGTTTTTCTTAAAAGCCAGGGCAGCTTCCCTCTCCAGAGGGACGAAAGTCGGAAAAAAAAATAGAAAAAGCTTATTTCGTTTGCATTTTCCTAATTTGCTTTTCTCTGGCTCAGACATGTGTTGCCTATAAGCTATTAAAACTCTTTCTCTAGGGTTATTCTCCCCCCTCCATCCCCCATCTGATATTCACAACTTCATTCTGCCTGGATCAATGACTGCAAATTTGCTTTATGACAACTTGAACAAACCCATGATGGATCAGAAAGGACCTCAAAGTAGGCTGAAGCCTACTCAAGTCAAGAGCACCAGACACGTTTGTTAAAGACCTCATTGGCCTCTGATCCTTGGGTTGCTGCAGTATTGATTTTTAGGGCCCGAGCTCAATTGTGCTGGAAGTCGAGTCATATGGAGTCGCATGCTCGTGGGGGAGACAGGAGCTTTATAATGGGAACGGATCGATGGGGAATGATTTAGCACAGAGGGAGCTGGAGGCTTGGCAGGAAAGTTAAGCAATAATCGAGTTCTGGGCTCAGAGCCGGTTCAGGCTGCCGTGCTGCCTGTCTCTCCTGGTTCACAGAGCTCAGGGGCTGCGACGCCGGTCTGCGCACGCTGGGCTGGCACAGGCCCTGCTGTGTCTGTGCAGGGAGTCACGGCACTGATACCATTCGTTTTTGCTTCCCCAGCACTCTCTAGGTTTAGCATAAACCAAATTGGACCCTCAGATGCTGCGCAGCAGGACCTAGTGGTGTTAGTGTGCTGCGACTCTGGGCTGAACCTGTAAGCGACTTTAAGGAGGCAGAGGCTGAACACAAAGAACAGAGCACCCAAATAAGGAGCACATTTTGCACAGCCTTGTAAATGTGGTTTTTTTATTTTAAACTGTGACTTTCTTGTAAACAGAAAGTTTCTCTGACCCCTGCTCCATCAGTAGGGATGGGGAATGAGAGACGCTTGAGCAGGGATTGTCTTTCTGCTGTGAGTCAACATGTGGCACATCCTGGGGCCCTGGTATATATTTGGGTTACCCTAAGTGATATAACTCAAAAATCAAAGCAATTTCACTAAAAAGAAAAAGAGACAGGTCCAGTCTACATTTTCCTCTCCACTGCTGCATGCCTCAGTTTACCTCTAGGATGTGTAAGTAAAGACCTGCTTTGAGATGGAGGTGGCTCCTCTATATTGTTTCCATGTATGACACATAGACGTTGATTTTCTAAAGCCAGGTGGGTTTATGTCAAAGGTGACTGTGACCAAATTACCTCAAGGACCCTTTCTTTTATATCTGAGCCCCCAGGTCATCAGCGTTGTGGCTCTGCCTGATCACGGAGTCGGGAGCTGTCTGAGATGGAGCTCGAGGGGTAAAATCCAGTCACCATCAAAGTTCTTCCTCTTCTGGCTCATCTTCAGGGGTGTTGAGATGCCCCAATTCCAGCTGGGAGCCAAGATCTGCCCACACAGAGGTTCTGGCACAGCACGAAATGCATGGATGGAGGGGGAAATGAGATGTACAGTAAGAGGAGAAAAGAGGCTTTTCCTGCTCAGATCAAGTGCAGGTAATTTCCTTCTCCTGTGAGGAAACTGGGCCTGGATCTAATTAATGAAGCTATATTCCCTAATAGCAGTCCCTCTGCAGCCTGTGCTGCTGCCTGCAGGCAATGAGATGGACTGGGAAGACAGACTGGGACTTTTCCAAAGGGTTGGCATGTCAACAACTGCTTTTCTGCTGCAGACTGTGTGTGTGGGGGTTTCAGGTGAGCTGGACAGAGGCAATGAAGACTGATATTTTGGGCTTTCTCCCCCTTCCACCCCCATTCCCACTCACCACCACCCCTGTTATCCATGTTGTGCAGTCTGTTGTTAACTCTGTAAAAGGGTCCAGGGAGGTTGTGGGTTCTCCATCCTTGGGGACACTCAAAGCTCAGCTGGACAAGGCTATGGGCAACCTGGTATGCTGAAGTGGGGTCTAACCTCCAAGTAGTCCCTGTTTGGAGCAGGAGGCTGAACTAGAGGCTGGACAAGTCCATACCCATCTAAATTATTGACATCCCCCCCATCATCCCATCAAGCTGTGTGTGAATCTTAGTTTGACTGTTTCAAGCCCCTCAGTTCCAACTGGAAGGACTGTTCCAAGCTATTTCTGTTGGTGAAAAGGTTCTTCTTTCCCAGTCTGGGGATATGCTTGATCACTTCCCAGCTACTCAGTGTTCCTGTCATGACCTCACCTACCCCTCACATATATCAGTGGATGGATCTGGCAGAAATAGCGTGAATCTCCCAAAAAAGACAGAAAAGACTGACAGCAGAAGCTGCCTCAAAGCCCAAGGAACTCTAAACAAAGACAACTTGCCTAGATTTGTTTAGGCTCCATGTTCATTTTTCAGGTGGCTAATTCTAAGTGAGACTGAGCCCTCTGTGCCCACATTTCCTGCAGTTTGTGCTGCAAATAAACATATTTCCCTTGTGCATAATTTCTGACAGCGTTTCTTTGAGGGCCTTTGCCTTTCCCTCCCTGGATAAACAACTTGTTCCATCCCACTGATGCTAAGTGACTGCTGGTAATAGATGCAGGCTGAGAGCAGGTCGAGGGATCTGGATAAGTGCAATTAGCAAATCTTTGCTTGGCAACTCACAATATTTTGGGGAAAAAAAAAAAGAAGAGCGGTGTCTTAGCTCAGTGACAGCTAGGTGCAGCTTGTGCTCTGAAATCTTTGCGGAGAGGTGGGAAGAGGCAGCCAGGTTTCATCCGTGAGGGCAGATTAGGGAGTGTGGGGATTAGCAGGGAGTAATTACAGTGCCTCCACTGTATATTAAGTGTGTGAAACAATATACAGGCACTCAGCGCACGGCAGGCATTATGGCTGGGTGTCATAGTTGACGTTTTTAATATCCATTATTCAAAAATTGATTCCATGCCTGACTATCAAGCGGCATCCAGCTATAATGTGGGTGTAGTACCACACAACAGCACTGTCATCTGCTAAGAGCTTTACAAACATTAGCTAATTCTGCCTACCCTCTCCATCAGCGACAGGTAAAGGCTGCTGTTCCCGACTGTCTGAATCCCCAGGGAGAGCTGGGATTAGATGAAGGTGTTCTGGGGAAGCTGCTGTAGATGATGAGGCCAAAGCAACCACGGGCATACAGGGGGTGAGCAGCATGGAGAGTGGCCATAACTTGGAATGACCTCCAAATTCCTCCAAACTCAAAGAAAAACGCTTCTGCTGCTCAGACATGCTGAAAAATAGGACTATTAAGAAAACCCATGTTTTGTGCTCACTTTTATTTTGTTGAAGCATTTTTAGGGAAGTTTTTCATTTTGACCTTTTGCAAGAACCTCTAAGAAAGGTTTTCATTTGGAAATTCTTTTCTGGCTATCTTTGTTTTCTTTTTTTTTGTTTTCTTTTTTCACTTTGGCCCTCAGGAAAGTAAGGGCAAAAAAGGTAGGGAAAAGGTAGGAGAACCAATAGGCAGATGAGAGGGGGAAAGCCCAAATGAGAGAATAAAGATTTTTCTTGTTTAAGTTAAGAAAGGCACTTTGTCAAAAAGATGATTTTTTTGTTGTTGTTGCTATTGAAACTATTTGATTTAGGAGGAAAAAAACCCACCAGCTTTTTTCCTCTACTGAAAATACCCATGACTCCAGAGATGAACTGATTTGTGGTTCCTGAAGCAGCAATATTATATTAGAGAGCCTGGCTGGTTTTTGGTGGGTCCACATCTCCTTGACGGCTGTTGACAAACCAGATTTCATCTTCCTCTTCCACCCTGACTTGACTCCAGGAATTTCCATTCCCAAACCTCTTTAGGCAAATCCTCTCTGAAGATTACCTACATTATCTGCTTCTCCCCGGAGACAGCTTCCTCTCCTTTGCTATCAATTAACAACAGCTCTCACCAACCCCTTGGTTTAATTGCGCCATCTTTAAAAGCAGCCCTGACGTTGACGTGCCTTTTTCTCCTATTTTAGCTCCTTCCTCTGAATTATTATGTTGCTTCTGTCTGCAAACACCACCACTAAAATCCAGGGGGGTTGATGGACTCCTGCTCTCCTCTCTTGGCTCTGGGAGCTTCCTCCCCACACCCGTGTCAGCATCACACCTGAGGGCGTGAAGTCTCCCTGGCTTGTATCTCAAACTCAAGCAGTCTCATGAAACCAAAGGAGGTGATTGTATGGAAAAGCTGTTTTCCAGGTCGTGTAGTCCTCTCTACTGGGGATATATGTGGAGGTTGTGTAAAAAGTATAAGGTATATCTCTGTGTGAAGGGTAGGCTCTGACTTATCCCAGTAATCTGCACTGAGGCTGTATATGTGAAACACAGAGCCAGTGAAGGATCAGGTGGGATCTTAATCTCAACAGCAACAAAAGAAAATGCAGTGCAGCCTCTCCGTAACCTGTTTGTGTCAAAACCAGGGTCAAACTGCCCCTTGTGCACTCCTGTTCCCTTCCTAGGTTGCTGCTCTCTCCTTTTGGAGCTGTTTGTGGCACAGGAAGGCACGGAGTGAGTTTTGCTCAAACTTGGGTACCTCAGTCTGTCCAAGAAGCATTTGTTCCCTGAAAGGATGGTTTTCCAGTGGGGAAAACCAATTGTTTTTCGTGAAAGCTCTGTGTATCTGCCTGGTTCAAGCAGAGGCAGGACTGAATGCTCCTGTGGATGTCTGAGGCTTGATATCTCTTTCCAGTTGTGGCTGCTCTGTGTGGGGTGTCCTGGACACGGCTCCCCATACCCACCAGTGTACCCCAACCCCTGCCCCAGTGCCTACACCTCCAGTACAGCCATGCAAGGAAACACAGATGTGCCCTTGGGTCCAGCCTCATTTGAAGGTTAAAAATAACACAAAGGTGCTTAGAAAAGTAAAAAAATAGAAATTAAACCACCCCCACACTTGAAAGAAACCTACCCCTTTAAGAAAGGATTGAACGTAATCTATTTCCAGCGTACGAGAGATCGGCTAAGGATTGCTGGGACATTTTCACTGACACAAATCTACATAATCGTTTTAAACTTCTCACCATTTCTTCCGATTATTCTCTTTCTGTCACTTTAGGAAGCTCTAAAACTGATTTTCTCTCCGTAATCTTCCAGTATTGCTTAGCACCCAAATCTCTAATATTTTAAGAAGATTATTTCATTTATAATTGATTGAGTGTATTTGCCAGTTTGCTACTTCAAAGATGTTGTGCTTTAAGGGGTTCAGGTAGAGCATTACTAAGTTTCCACCCCTTACCCCCCATCCAAAAAAAAGAGGCAGAAAAATTTTGCATCCTGCCTGACACTTGATGCTTTTTTTTTTTTTTTTTAATATTACTGGTATTATTTACATTGTCAGCATGCTGAATGGCTAAAAAAAGGGATCTCCAGAGATGAAAGGCAAATCGAGCTGTCTCCAGCTGCAGGCTTGGGCCGTGGTTTCCATCGCAGGGAGCAGTTTGATGGGCGGTGATTGCAGGCAGTCAGATCCAGCAGCACCGCATCTCCCTGTGCACCAGCCTTCCCTCCTGGGGGCTGGCTGCCCAGCTCACTGCTCTCACTGGGAAACGGACTGGAGAACTGATAGGAGTTAAAATATAACTTATTTTAATTTTTTGCTTTTCAAAGGACAGGGTGTTTTTCAGCCATATCTGCTCCCTGGGGTTGTTTTCTGCATCGAGACAGAAGGTATAACATGGGTGGTGAAGAAAGGGGCAGGAGAAATGGGTGTGGGTAAAGGGCATTCCTGAAACACAGTGGTGTTGGAAGTTGCCTTCCTCCAGCTCAGGACCGGGCTGTGGCAGCTGCTGCCTGCGGGTGAGTGGCCTCCATCACTCAGTGGTGGATGTTGTCTTGTAGAATGCTGGGGGGTCAAGAGAGGGGATAAGGGTGCAATAGGTAATATTTACTGGGAGCAAAGGCATTAGGACATCTGCAAGCAGAGTTGTGGAGGGAGAGAGCCCGTTTATTGCACTGCCACTCCCCACCGCGTAACCAAAACGCCTCAGAAATAAGGGGGAGATTTCCCCATCCTCAGCACTGCTGTACTCTTCATTCTCTATCACCTGTGAACTAGTGAGGAGATGCATGGCACAATGCTCAAAGGAAAGCTCTGAGCCCTCTTTTCGGGCTGGCAGAGACTTAGTGATGCTCTGTCACAGTCATTTCGGGAACGGAGCAGCTATCAACTAACAAGAATGAATTTCAAGGCTGATCACCTGCAAGCCAGGGATAATGGGAGGTCTGCACAATCAAACACGTCTCCTGTTGTAGTAAAACAAGCAACACTTGAAAAAGACATGGAAACAGGCTTCTTTAAATCCAATTCAGGGATTTGGAATCCCCACTAAACGCTTAATTAATTTTTGATTAGCTGAGAACCCATTAAACAGACTGATTCTTCTAGCTTTATAAGTAACGGCAGCATGCTGCTTTAATTAAATTAATACTAAGAGATGTTCATTTTCAAATCCTTATGTTGGTTATTTGAGAAAAAATCATTTCATTCCCTTCCCTAAGAGGTTTACCATATTCTTTTATCCCAATGCAGTATCTCTTCCCATTCTGTTTGTGTTGCTCTTGGTTCGCCTGGAGGCAGGATCTGTCATGGCCCTGAAATTGTTCTGCCCAAGGGACATGGGGGTGTCCCAGGAGCTTTTAGGACCAAGAACCTCATATTCCTATAGGGATTCACCATATGGGTTTGAGCAGTCTGACTGTTTGGGGTCTCACACCTCTGGCTTCCCCCAGCCACTCTCCCTGTGGAGTTACCATTGGCTGTTTCCTGTGTCAGGTACTGGACACGAATCCTGATTCTCCTTCCACAACATAGCAAGCAGCTGTGAATTATCACCTCCTTTTTTGAGGGTCAGAGGCTGTCCTGCAGAGCAGCTGTTGCTGCTCGAGGTAACGTGTCCCAGGTCTCTGGTGTGACTCCACCGTGTATCAGAGACCATGCCATGGCTTGTTCACTCCTGGTTTTCAAACCCCTAGGGCTTTCTCTATTTTCCAGTGGAAATCAGAGTTGCTGTCCACCCTTGGTTTCTTCCCCAATGACCAATACCTTCCTCTGTGTCCTGGATTCTCTGGTGATGGGAGGGGTGCACTAAGTCCTCAGGCCTTTGCTTGATGATGGAGATGTGGCATGGACACAGGAATCATTGAGTGTGATTAGGGAAGGAGCCTGGACTCACTCTTGGAGCAACTCTTTTAACGGGTGAATTCAAAACTTCCCCTCTGCCTTTTCTTCCACCCCCAGCAAGATCTGCAACTGAATTTTGCAGCCTTCTCCCACTGCCATAATGGGTGAGAAACTCCTCTCTGCTCACTGCAGGGCCAACATTTTAAAACTTGCAGCTTGAGGCTCTCCTTGCTTCACTCCTGGGTCCTGTGCAAACCTCTGAGCCATCCCCCAGCCCACACTGGTCTGAGACCAGTCTGAGCCTCTGAGGCCCTTGCCTGTGCTGAGCAGGGTCTGTGTGCATCAGGGCATCCAGGGCGTGAAGCCTGGAGCAGCCAGAGAATTTCCATATTTACTTACTGATGCAGATGCACTGTGCCCAGCTCAGAGGCCTGGCAGCCACACAAATCCCATATGACGACATTGCTTCCGTGACGCTACTGAACAGCTTTACATTGATTATGATCCCATAAGTGGGAATCCTCTCTTGCCGTCTGAGGGTTGGGATTATTTTTTTCCTTTTTAAGCTTCTTCCATTTGGCAGAAGAAGAATAACTTTTGCAAAAGTAGCTCACAAGAACCCACTGCTGTGGATGAACCACTTGGGAATCACCAGGCCCAGTACAGGTGTGATTTTCCTTATACCATCTCGATGTGGTTTTGGCTTGATGTCCATCCCTCACTCAATTTGCTCTGGGCATGGCTGGATTAAGCAGAGCTCTTGCTTCACTCCTTGCTGTGTCTATCCCATCAGATGGAGGCTGAAGCAGGGCTTTCTACCCAACAGTGTCCCCTTCACCACTGCCCTTGCAGAGCTGGGATGTCACCTAGATCCCAGCAACAAACAGGTCCATGCTGGGGCGGTCCCCAAGGATTTAATCCCGGGCACATCAGCGCTGCCATTACACAGGATCTGGAGAGGGGGGCTTGGAGAGCAGCCCCAGAATCTCATGCCTTCACCCTCTTGCTGAGCTCCCCTTGCCTCCCCTCTTCCCGCTGCCCACTCCTTGTTAGGAGCTGTCGGAGGCGGCTGGCTGCTCGTGCATTAAATTAGCAGATGTTGCGGCTACACAACATTAAGCACAACAATACTGTTAATGTGCCCTCCGGAGCCCTCTGCCTCCTCCGCACCGGGCCTCGCCAGACACAGCCTCTCCGGAGGCAGATTAATTTCAACTCTCTGGATCATAATAAATTAATTTTTATTAGAAAAGGCAGCGGGGGGGTGGGGGTGTACGGGACTGATCTCCTGAGCTGCAGAGATTTAAGCCAGCTGTCGACCGTCTCCTGGCATTTAGGTTAGGAAGTAAATACAGAAGGAGGGGATTTTCACAAAACACCCATCAGCCCTCCTTGCTGGGAAGAGTGTGAGGGAGGCTTGGAGGTAAGGGAGAAAACCCTGAATTGTGGGGTTAATGCTGTACCAAGTCCAGGGCTAAACAAATTGAGGGGGGATATTTTCTTTCTTTCTCATGGGGAATGGGCTTTCATCACATGACCCTGATGACAACCCTCCCTGGACGTGAGGCTGTGAGGACTCAGAGCAAGTCCCCACACCCCCCAAGCCCTCCTTTGCTAAGAAGGCCCCTTTCCACAAGATGCTCATTGGAATAGGATTTACCAGCTTTGCGTTGTCACCACTTTTGGAGGTACATGGCACAGTCCTGCCAGTCCCTGGAGCATCCCAACCCCATTCCCAACACATGCTCCGTGCCCACCCCAGCTTCCCAGCCACAACCAGGCAGCAGATCACTGGAAGCTGACTCTGTAGTGCCACAGAGTTTCTGAGCAGAGGAGATTTTGCAGGTTCAGCCTCGTTCCCTTGGCTGCTGAAGGCTCACAGCTCCTTTTGGCTTAAGTAGGGGCTGTCTGTACTCAGCACTTATGAAAATCAGCCCTGGGTCTTTGCTCAGATTAATGATCAGTGTGAGCACAGTGGCTGTGGCAAGCCCAGATCTTCATTTATCAGTGGGGAGTGCATTGCCAGTTGTGGATTTGGAGGACGTGGCAGCTGGGCTCTGGCTGGCCATTCACGACTGAGCTGAAAACTTGGACCTCATCGTTTTAGTATCAGTCAAAATGATTTCTGAGGAATCTGGACTCTGGCAGGGCGGTGGACAGGAATGTGTTACCTATTAGCGCTGTGTTAAATGACAGTGACATTTCCACTGATCATTTCAAAGGCCAATAAATGTAGCCAATATCTATGCAAAGGCTGATCCCTCTCAGCATCCTGTCTCCAGCTGTGGCCAGCAGTGAACACTGATGAAGGAATGTCACACCACAAACTCCTGGGGATCCTTCACCAGAATACCCAAGCCCCACATGTGTGGCTGAGGAACTTTCCAATGTAACCAAAATCAATTTATTTTCTTGAGTGATTTCTCCAGTTGCCTTTGATCATTCACAACATCCAGTTGTGAGAAGCTCTACAGACTAAACAGACTTCGTGTGAAAAATTATTTTTCCTTTTTCATCTGGCCTACAAGTTTCAGCTGCTGCCTTCCAGTTCTTCTACAGGGAGAAAGGGTGAACAGCTATTCTGTTTGCTTTTTTCAGCCCATTTTATCTTTATCAATTCCCTCCTCAATAATTGCTTTTCCAGAGAATAAGAAAACCCCGTCACTGCAACTGTTCCTTATGCAGACACTGTTCTGTGTTTTTTTGGTACCTGGCTCAAATACTAATACAACTCCTGGATGCTCAACTTTTCTCTGGTTGCTGCTTTGATGAATAATTCTGTATTTTTGGTTGTGTAACTGTGGAGTTATCCTGCAGTGTGAGAACAATAAAAACTTGTCCTTCTCATCCACATTTTTCTTCCCCATCTTGATATGGTCTGGGTTAATAATAACTCAGGGTTATGGAGAAGGGTTAACTTTTAACCTGTACCCATTTGATTACTTGGTTTCCAGCCCACAGCTGGTGGAGAACCGTAGCAAGGCAGAGAGGGGGAAGCAGGTTTCTCTGCAGAAATGATGAGAACACAGCATGAAAGCCAGGGCTAGAGCTTGGGAACGGGTTAGGCTGGAGCATGGATCTCCAGCTGAGGTGCTCCTGGATCAGGACACGGCAGCCCTTGGGCAAAGAGCTGCCCACGAACCTGCAAAAGCCTTTGGGAGCTGCTGGGGTGCATCGTCTGTGGTCTGCATGAGCATCTTGATCACTCCCTTACACAGACTGTGCCAACACCTGAAGCTGTCACCCTACATACTTCTCCTGAACTTCCCTTTGATGGGAGATCTTGGGGGAAAGCAAACCCGAGCCCGCGAGGGCAGGGGATGGAAACGAAAGTGGTGCTTGTGATAACACGAGATCAGGTTTCACTGAGTCCTTTTTCAAACACCAATTGAAAACCCCTGCCGCCACTTGACAAGTTTCCAAAATCCTCTTTCTTTCCAGGATCTACCCATGGCCCTTGAGCAGGAGAAGAGGCTGTGAAATCAAAGACCTGTTTGCTCTGTGAAAGGGCTTGACAAAGTGTTGAGAGAAAGTGATACTCACTGCCTTCAGAGCATTCAGAAAGGCGTCCATTTATCTCTCGCCTTTCTTTCTTTTACCCGTTCTTCTTCTAAGGAATCTCTGGTTGTAATCCCTCTCTGGGATTTTTCACAGTAGTCTGATAATGTTAATATTTATCCTGGCTCAGAGATGAACTGACAGCATTGTGTTCTCTCCTCTCTCAGTTTATCTCTGTACATCTATCAGGTGTTCTGTACGTAACTTCATCAACACCCAGCTGGGTGCAGTGACAGGTAAAATCACCCTTCATCACCCTTCACCTCTCTCACCTCCGGTGGCTTCTTTGTTTGTTTTTATTGTCTTATTAAAAGTCTAAAGATTCTAAGTAATTTTAGAACCAGTTATAAGTGGTCAAGGAATTTGGGGGTCCTGAGGGTAATTCTTAGACTAGTCCTTGCCCCGTATTGAAGAGCTGGCTGCAGACTTTTGGCAGAAGGGTTGTGAGGACATAGAGAAAGATTTTTTTTTGCCAGGAGTTCAGTCTTTGAAGAAAAGGACCCATGAAGGGGTGGAGTTTCCTTCTCCTGTTGGTCAGTGTCCTGAAGCCTGACAATACAGGGCAGTGAAGAGCCCATCAGGCTTTGTGTTACCCTTGGAAGAGATGCCTGTGGAATAACAACAATAATTTGTCATGGAAACAATCAAAATTTCCGTCTCTGGGGTGTAGCACAAACAAGTGGAAATGGGCAACAGTGAATTTTCTTTGTGTGAAATTAATGCCTGCCAACACTGTTTGAACATCTGTATTTATCTTAAAGCCTCCTGCCTGGGAGTCAGATGAATACAGGGAGATCTTGGTTTGCATTTGTATAAAAATGAGTTTATCGGTCTCATGTGTGCCAAGTTCAGCCAAGAAACAAGTAAGAAGGTATCTACACTAGCTTAAAAACTCTGCAATGGCTAAAGTGATCTTGCAATTGCTGTTAAGAACTTGACTGAAAACAATGGGAATGTTTGCAGCTGGCTGCACTTCCCCCGTGACCTCTGCAGTGTCTATAATCCACCCCCATACAGGCAGGAGGATGATGTGGGAGTAGGGAATGTCCCTGAAGCCACCCACAAGAGGATAGACACCCAAAGTAACTGATTTCAGCTCAAAAATTTATTGATGCAGTGAGTAACCTTAGTTGAGACCACAGGTAAGAGTTTGCTGGTAATAAAATTTTGGAGATATTTTCTCTAATTTATTACTGTAGGATTAGGTCTAGCAATGTGTGAAATTGCATTGAACAGATGGAGCACCAGTTTGTGTAGAGTTACATGCAAACACACTGTTTTTCTAGGACTGAAGTTTTTTCTTCATCAATTCCACTCCATCCAAAACTGAGCTCATTTTAATCTTCCAAGCCTTCTCTTATATGATAAGGCTGAACCCAGGTCTCCTCCAAACTGCTATTTCTCCTCTAAGGAAGCTCCAGATTACATAATTTCATCTTAGTTTTATTCATCTCTCATCTTCTGTGGCAAAGAAGAAAGAGTTTGAAGAACCTGGAGGTGTTATGAGGGTTTTCCTACAGGACACAGTCAGAGGTAATTAAGACTAATGACAGTTTATTCCAAAAGCTGAATACCATCATCAACAGCTCCTGTGATTTTTCCTTCTTTCATGTATAACCAGTTTTGAATATCTGTTGACCTCTGATTACAGAAACCCAACCCTCTGTGGATCACCAGGTTTCTACAGGAAAGGCAGGGAGCCCAGCAGTGTCTGCAGTCATAAAACAAAGGAAAGGTGAAACTACCTGGTAGCTTCATTGAGGCCAGATCCAACAGCAACAAGAAAGATGGTGTGGTGTGACCACGAAGTGTTTATCAACGAGAGCATCCAAAATCCCAGAGGTGGTTACTCCAAAATCCCCCATTTTGAAGCAGCTGCCATATGGCAAGCTTTTAAAACTATGCTTATCAGAAGGATGTAACAGTAAAAAACCTCAGATCAACCAAGAATTTGTAGCTGTGTGAGGAGGAGCTGTAGTTCACACTAACTACTGGCTTGTCACTGGATGAGTAGTAATTATTACCAGTCATGTTAACAGAAACTCAGCTTGTTTTCACGCTCCTGTCCCAGGCATGGATTCACACCTCATCTGCTTTTCCTGGCTTCAAGCAACCCACAGGCCATGGAGATTTGTTTCACAATCTGTGCCAAGGTAGATGCTGGCCCAGCTGAGCAAGAAGTTTTTGATGTGGCCACTCATTTCTCAATAGCACAAACAGACAGAGTGGCTGAGCAGAACATCTGGAGATGTGAATGCCCCCTGAGAAGTCTTTCTCTCTCTCTCATCCAGGACCACTGGATCAGGCCTTTCCAAATTGAGGCGGAAGAGAATCAGGCTAGGAATATCAAAAGCAACAAATATTTAAGGAAGGCCAATAATATCAATAGCGCAAAGATCAGAGCTTCTTTTCTAGAGATCTATGCTGCAGCAGCAACTTCCAGAGAAAATCCAATTCCTTACAGTCCATAATGCACTGCAGACTCACAAATGTGTGTTACTTCACAAGTCAGAACACCCCTCTTGCTTTCTTGCCTTCCCACGAAATCATTGGATCACGTGAAAGGGTATCTACACAAATTCCATCATGCTGTACCAGGATTGGCCTAGGAAATCACTGCTACCAAATTATACCACAGCTGTATCCGTGCTAGGAAGTACTAATCCTGCACTGCTCCAAAAGAAAGAAAAAGACATATGTTAATGTTATGCTATAAAATTCATACACCCATTAATTATAATTAATTAATTCTTACGTGGCACCCCAGACATGGCCAATTCACTGCCTTCTGAGCTCCTCCCATCATCTGACCTGGCTCCTCTGAGTGAGTCTCCTCAGTTAAACCAATGGAGCTTTTCCAGTCCTTCCACTGGATCTGCAAAATATATGCAGATTTATACAGTGAGGCACACACTAAATACTCTGGGGGAAGGAGTAAAATAGACATTAATCAGATATTAAAGGACTTGTGAGACAGGGAGAAATATACATTTGGGCATACTTTGGGGTTGGTTTTAAACGTTATGTATACATATATATAATTTCTTTGTATATATTATTGTTCTGTTTTAAACCACTGGATTGGATAGGATAAGAAATAAAAAGGAAGAGGCAGGAGTTAAATACCTAATAACTCTAATGTTAGGGAACTGTGGCTAATTTGCAAATGGATACCACATGGAAACACGCTTCCTTTAATCTGTGTTGCTTTAAAAAAGGAAAAAAAAAAAAAAAGGAGGAGGAGGAGGCTGGGGTTAGTACGCTATCTGACAGTCTGAGCAGCTCATCTGTTTGCAGGGATTGGGTCGGGAGCAGATATTCCCAAGTGCCTTGAGTATCAAGTGCATTGGCTATGGCTTTTGATCAGAGGGGCAAGGTGCTGCCTTCTCTTCCCCAGGATGGTTCCCACGGGAGGCAGGTGCCTCCCGATGGAGCAAGGAGGGAGGGCTTGCTGGCGGTGACAGGGACTGGGACAGCTCTGCGTTGTGTGTTTGCACCAGACCCTGGCCTTTCCCCTGCCTGTGTTCCTTGTAATTTCTGGAAATCAGAAATAAGCGGATGTGATTAGAGAAGAACAGATCTGGCTTAGTGCTCTTCAAGCTTAAAAAGGTGTTAAAGACTTGACAAATTACAAATACAGAACTAATAGAGATCCTAAATAAGTATGGTTACCTAATTCCTTTACATTGAGAGACAAAAGTGAAGGGTGGCTTTATTGTGATTGATGGACAGATAGCAGCCTGGCCAGGGAGAAAGAGCTAAGAGCTGGGGCACATCAAAAAACATTTTACACCCAGCCCAGATACATCTGGGTAAGGAAGGACTAGTTTTTGCAGGCTCTTAGCTTTGCTGATGGTTTGATACTGGTGACCCAGTGGAAACAGTTTTTGTGGTGTTGCTTCTCCTCGGGGAGGGCCAGGCTTAGTTTTCTTTAGGTTACACTTTTTCTTTGTTCTTTTTATATTTTTTTTTCTTTTTTCAATGCAATCTCAAAGTCATCTTGCATTAATTAGCCGTCATCTTAACGACACTGTTGCGCGTTAGACGAAGAGATCTCTGAATTCAAATAAGACTTGACCCTAAGAGGGACCAGCTCCCTGGCTTTTTCTTCTCATCTCCTTAAATCTAAAAATTGCTAAGTGATCTCTGAGGCTCAGGCTTTCCTCGGAGATTAGTGTAAGAAAAGCCCCAACATCTGCAAAAGTGACTGCTTTTGACAACCGTACAGATATCTTAAAGAGCAGGAATTTCCCTAATAAAACCCCTTAAAATAAGTCTTCTTAAGATTTCTTAATGCCACAGTGATCAGTTTGCATGTTTCAGAAATTCAAGAATTTTTTATCTGCTTTGGAAAGTTATGAAAAAAAAATGAAGCAGGTTTATTTAAAGGGGAGAAGTATTTGAGATGCAGGAGAGACGGGGTAGAAAAGCTTAGGAACTGGTGATAAAACCATAAATTGTATAGCTCAGGGAATTTGTGGACTGACTAAAAATGACAAAGCAAAGCAGCCCAAGTTGGTCATCAGAATAATAACAAAGAGGACTTTTACCAAGGAAAGAAAAAAAAAATTAAAAAAAGCACGTGGACCCTCTGGCATTCCATAGCCAATTTAAATAGCTTAATTCGGCATTGTTGTGATAGCCATATGCCTGATAGCCTGTGGGCCAGATCCTCTGCTGGTGTAAAGCCGAGGCTTTTCCACCTACTCAGCAAAGCGCCCCTGTTAACGACAGCGTTTAGGCATCTGCTGAAATGTAAGTGTGCGCTTAGATCCCCACAAAGACACTGAGAGTTCAGCACCGCCAGGAAGCTGCTCTGGCACATGGAGATGTTTAAGTCAGTATTTGCTGGAGCTGGGGCACGAGCCCCTTGCCCAAATTTGCCATGTACTTCTAAGCTCTTGGATGCTGGCACAAAAGAGCAGGCTGCCTGTGAGACCCCGAAGCACAGAGATGTTGCTGGATGTATCTGTAGGCTTCTGGGGCCTGATCCTGCTCTCCTTTCCCGACTTGGAGTAAATGCAAGGATCTGCAGCGTGTGGCAGGACCTGCAGTGTGCTATTAGGGCTGTGTGTGCAGAGGGGGCCGGGGTGGGATGGGGTGCTGTGCTGTTGCTTCCAGGGGTAAAATTAATCCTGGTGTTATCCAAAAGAGACCCTCAGCAGATCTGCAGCAGTGCGGGTTGGGCTGAACACGTCAGAGGAGCCCTCAAACGAGAGTTGTGTGTGCAGGGGGTGCAGCTGCAGCCTGTGGTGACATGGTCCACACCAGCACACTTGGGGTTGGTGCCTTGAACTGAGTTTCAGTGAAAAAGTCCCATTGAGGGCAGGATTACTAGAAAATGTGGGGGGGTTAGTTGGTGAGGTTCTTTGTTGTTGTTTTTTTCTCTTATTTTGCCAGTCTGTAGGTCTCCAGTAAGGACAGAAATTTAGGTGTCTGAATTTCTGATGCCTTCCTGCTTGCCTGCTCATGTACTTCATCCCCATACAAATGAGTAGGCTTCAGCATGGGATATTCCCATGTAACATTTTGTTTTCTTTAACTGTTTTTCGTTTTGTGTTCTAGAAAGATCAGAAGGAATCCGGGCAAAGCACAAGTATTCACCCTGGTGATTTCTGTAGCAGCTAGCAAGAAGGATAAAATGGAATTCTATCAGGGATAAACTACACAGGGATACACTTAGATATGTTTAATATGCAGAGGGAGGATGCTGATGGTCTGTGTCTCCTGGTCTACAAACCCGTGATCAACAGGATGAAGGAACTATTGGGGTACAGCACAAATGTTGTGCAAGATGGATGGTTGTAGGTCCTGGATATTTGTTGAGGATACGTCCCATACTCCTCAGGTGCCATGGAATAGGGCAGTGGAAGGCAGCAGGAACCAACATATGAAGCCCCATACAATTATTTTTCATCCTCTTTTCCCTTCATGGGGACACTTTCCAGCTTCACTTCAGAGCAGAGGGACATACAGGAATTACAGAATAACCCACTGAAACCAAGAAATCTGGTGCATGCCCAGCCCCAGCAAAGGTGGAGCAGGAAAGAGATCAGGGATTAGAGCCACGAAGGGACATAGGTTCACAATTACCATGTTAAGCCCTTCAGTCCAGCTGTAAAGCCTCCAAACCACTACCCAGCTCCTGCTTGAACCTGCGTGCCCCTTAAATCTTTTTGGTGGGCTGGTTTGCAATGCTAAAATTCCCAGGTGCTGGGAGATATGTTGCTCCTGGGAGCACCCCTGTCGTGCCTTGGCTGAGCAGCTCAGTGCCCCTTCTCCGGTCCTTGAGGTGTTTCTGAGCCTTCCTCACCCATGTGTCCAGATAACAAGAACTTCCAAGTCCCAAACAAAGCACAGCAGTGATGGTGGTGGTAGGGATCAGAGAGGGTGGTAGAAAACCTTGTGGCTGCCATTTTTATCCCTTTTATTTGTGTGCCTTTGCTCTGGTCCAGTGAATTGTTCACCAATTTTAAGAAGTCCTATAGGTTAGAATAGAGACGAGAATATTTCATTTGGAAGAGACCTGCAATGACCATCTAGTCCAACTGTGTGACCACCTCAGGGCTGACTAAAATTTAGAGCAAATCCTAGAGTTAAGGTTATCCTAGAGCTGAATACATGGTTGCCTGTAGGTGGGAGACATTGGGTCAAAAACCCCTCAGACGAGGGTGTAAATAAATACCTTGCGGGAGTGTAACAAGGCATGTGATCTTGTGGGATCAACCTTAGGATTCTGAAATATTTACTGGAAAGATTAATATTTTTTCTTACAAAAGGTGAGGCTTTGGGGGTTTTTTTTGTGTGAGGGTATTTTGGTTTGGGTTTTGTTGTTGTTTTGTTGGTGGTGGTGGTTTGGTTTGTTGCTTTTTTAAGAAGAAAAGCAGGACATTTTGTTAAATGGGAGCGTCTCAGACTGCAGGCTTCAAAGGGGAAAAGCAGATCTGGCAAATTCACCTCTCAACTTCTCTGTGTCTCAGTTTATTTACCTGTGAAACAGGCACTAGATTGCTTAGACTGCCTCTTCCAACGTGCCCCTACACTGTAGGCTCCAGCATGATAGAGAATGTGCAAATTAAGAATCAGGTGTCTTATCCCTATGCAGCAGTGTCAAAAATACTGCTCTGAGTGAGAAAAAATTGTGCCACCATAAGGAGAGTCTTATTTAGGACACTGCAGATCCAGATTTGCTGCCAGCAGCCTAAAACTAACAAGAACTTGGAGTGAAAAAAAAAATGCTTTCTGGTTTTATATCTCAATCAAGAAGAACTGTCCTTTTTAATTCAAACGCCGGGGTCTAGAGTTGTTTTCCCTGCAGATGCTGCGTTGTATTGGGAATATCAGGAGCTGCCGATTGCAATAACAGTTTCTAATTCCAAATTAATTCAGTGTAAATGAACTGTCAAGAGAAGATTGATTTGTTTTGGTAATTGCCCTGATGCAGGCTGCTGGGTGACAGCGGGAAAGAGCAAAGAAGGGAGCTCTGGCAGGTCTGGCTGAGCCTAAGGGTGGATTGAGGAGACGGAGACCTAGCTGCAAATATCATCTGTCAGGACCACTGCTGAGCCCGATGCTTCTTTCCAGCCTGCAACTATGTCTTCAGGAATGAAGCCGACACTGCAAAATGTTCCTTGAGTTAAAGACATTGGTGTGTTAAGCAATTAGGAAAGGGGGAAAAAAAAGACACCCCCTCCGTTGGAAGGTCTGCTTGTTGTTCTGCCCCCACCTCTGCTGTGCTGGTGGGTCACCAGCCCTCCCCTCCTCTGTGGTGGCCAAGGGACAGTCTCATTCTGTCTCATAGCTGGGAAGGGCTGGAAACCAGGGATGCAAGGCCAGACAAGGGCATGACATGCCACGTGGGACATTCCAGGCTGCCTGAGACAGATGGAAGAAGTTTGGATCCCTGAGCAGCTCCACGTGCATGTGTCGGATGTGCTGAGCCCTTCTCAAGGGCCCCACCTGCCACCACAGGCTGTGGAATCTATCTGAACACAGACCTGCAGCAGCACCATCCACATCCATGCTCGTGCTGTAGGGCCCACCCAAAAAAGGTATTTTAGCAGGAAATTCAGAGTTACACTTCCAGCGGTGAGGGAAAAGGCTGAACAACCCAAGACATCAGAAAGCAACACTGTCTGTAACCCAAAAGCAGACTTTGGAGGGTAAGCATGTGGCATTAGCTAATCCAGCAATGTGTAGGAGCCTTAAATGGAGCAATGACCATATGATTTTTTAATCCATATTACAGATAAATATATAAACTTTGTTAAAATTACTCCATAGATACAGCATTCAGTCTATTCCTGCACTCTGGAAAACAGGAAGGCAAGAAAACTCCCAGAGCAAATGACACAGTAAACTCCTAAATGTTAATGAAGTTGCATGCTAAAGAACTGCCAAACAAACTAGCTTTCGCTTGCTGTATTTTTGGGGTTTGTTTTTGTGCGTGTGCTTAAATTCCCTGATCAATACAGGTGCTGTGTGACTGAATTGCTAATGGAGTCTGTAGATTAGTTTATCAATAGCATTTAAATACTTTTCACACTTGCAGTAGATTTTGAATTATTTATTTGTTTCTGGTCAATTGCTTATGATCTCATTAGCATTTGTCTGCAAAGTGATACTAGACATGCTGGAATACTTTAAAGATTTCATGGCTCTTCAACTTTGCCTGGGAGAAGGAGTCGTCAGGGTTTAGACTCACAAAATCCTACACAGTCCTTTTTAAGGCAGAGGATCTGCTTGCAGGAGGGAAACATTCAAAATCTGCATTTTTGGGAAAAGATTCAGTCAAGCTTTTAGGTAGATTGCTGCCCTGGAAAGTTCAGCCTTCATAGTGACTCCTGAAAATGGGAGGAAAGAAAACTGCTATGCTCATTCTGAATTTGGGACACAGAACTTTTCACAGATAAGTCTGGGATCCCACAGGAGCCCTATAGACAAGCTAGAACATGAACTGAAGCCTCTTGAGTCCTTTTCTCTAGTCTTCATAACAAATCCATTCATCTTTCTAATTACAAGGGTCACAAATACGCTAAACAATCTCATTTCATATGTTGTGTTATAGTGATTTGGTGGAGGAGGGCTTGCATGGTCCTGACAGACTTTACATTTGTCTTTTAGTCTTTTGATATGTCACACATAGACTCCACACAAAGCTCATAACAAGCTGAACACATCTCAAAAGGGGAGGGGTTGTGCCTTAAAAACACTGGAAGTATGTAATTTAGAAGTATTATCAATCTACTTTTAAGAAGGGGAGAGCACAATAAATGTAAACCCAGGATAGAAACCAATAGGAAGAGAAAGTGGAAATGTCAATTGAAGAAGGTTGTGGAGGGAGGAGGCTGTTTAATCCTTAGCAATGGCATGGGGTGTCCCAGAACACACTCACAAACAAGACAAAAGCTGTGCAACAAAACCAGGTCTTTCTACCTTGAAAGGGCTGAAAGAGGAGCGTATTACCCAGAAAGTCTGAAGCAAGACTGGAAAAAAAAGTCTTCTGGGAATCACTCATGCCATGACTGCTCTCCGGTGGGCAGTGGACTCTCACCACACACCTCATGAGCCTGTTGAAACGTGAGAAGAGCCAAGGAGGTGTCATACTGTGAAGTGTAATGTACTGTGTTGTTTTACCACCCCCAGGCTTTGCTCCGTGGCTACTCCACTCTTCTGTGCAGGGCCAGATGGATTGCTCTTTTCCCAGATCTCATCCCTTGCACCTTTTACTTGGAGACAATTGACTGCAGCCAGGTCACGTTATGAAGCAGAAGTCCAAAAACCTCCAAGATCTTCCTCACCTCTTACAGAGGCGTCCACAAGACATTTTCTACTGGATTTACTGCCAATCCTCCCACTTTAAGGTCTCGTAACAAAATAATCACGCATCCCATCATGTGCTGAGCTATTGCTAGTTTTAGAGACATTGGCAGCACTGTAGAGATATTTTGCCAAATTTTCAGCTTTGGAGCATCTTCTGAAGTGGCCTGTACAGTTCACCTCAACCAGCTGCACAGAGAAAGGAAACAATGGCCAGAGCTGTGTTTTCTGTCACCACTCTGAGCACCTCTGAATGCTGCAGGCATGATGGAGAGCCATGCTTTTCTCTGGTTTTGGTGCTGGGATACTTCTTTTTAGTTAAAATGAGATGATTTATATATTCCTAGGTATAGCCATAGCTAGGACTCGATCAGGACCACAAATTACTGTCAAGTGTCATTTTTACTTCTGTAGTCTTCGTCATATGTAATGTGTTTCCTTTTCCTCTCAGTCCTGGAGAGGGAGAAGGGGGAGCCAGGGTTCATCATCTTCTGCTGAACTTGACTCCCCTGTAGATTCACCATCCCCCCTCCCTCACAGCAGAGCCTGTGGTGATAAGAGGGAGAGACAGGACAGCCTCACGAGTCCTTCATGAGCGAGCAACCTTGTGCAGCTTATTGAGAACGACCCAACATGTCCCTGTAAGATGTCCCCACTTTCCCTGAGGAATTCCCTAAGTATTTGCAAATGTGAGCTGCCAGTCGTGCTGTACACCTTTGGCACAGAAACCCAGATGCTGTTTGGTGGCAACCAGGGACACCTCACAAGAACGAGGGCAGAGAGTCCCACTGAACCCCCTGGGGAAGGGCTGGTGGAGCAGTCACAAGCAACCTGAATACTGTACCAGTGTGGTGTTGTTTTTGGCAGATACACACATTTTCTCCCCATGAAAGGCTCTGGTTCCAGGCAGGACACTGAGTCAACTGGATCACAGATACAACACTTTTTCCTTTCTTTCCTTTTTGTCTTCTTTTCTTTCCCTTCTCTTTCTTTTTCTTTTTCAGTTCAGCCTAAATAATGATCTAGGACAGCACTGTCTCTTTAAAGGTGGCCTTTTTAACTGCAACCTAATCTTCTTCTATCCACTTGGACCTTGGATTTAAAAAATTTCACCAATCCGGATTTCCAAATCCTTGCAGATTCTGAGGGGGCTTGTTTATGGAAGTATCCTTTAGAAAACGGCTTAGACTTTAAGATGAGGAAACGCAGGGAGCTAATGTGAAGATTTAGGACTTTCTAGGAAGCTTGCAGTGCCTAAGCCCTGCTTGCTTGAGCAGTCTGAAGGTCCTTTTGCAGACTAAGAGGGATTAATACCCCTTTAACCAGTGGGGCTATGCACACATTCATAAATATACCATCTCTCTAATCGCTTCGCTCCCTAATCCACAATGATTTCTTAGGAATTATCATTTTATCTCAGCTAAATAAGCACATTCCTTGTGCTTTCCTGTAGAAAAATAAAATCTTTCAGAAGATTTTCTTTTCAACTGTGGTGCCATGAAAATCAAGCTTTTATTTAAGACCTTGAGTAAATAAAGGAAACTTTGTTTATTTGCTTCTCAAGCGAAGGGCAATCGGTCACATCCGCCGAGCATCTGCCTGCTGATCCACCCACTCCCAGTCCAAATGACTCCCCTGGAGTCAGGATCAGGCTTATTTGTTTGCCCAACACCTCCTGAAGTGACAACACCATACAAGATTCAGGTCGAAAAGGTTTTTTGCAAATTACTGCTAACACCAATGTGATGATCGTTGAAAGAGACAATTTTTAAGAATCCCATATAGTTTTTCATGTTTATGTTGTAGATCTTTCTTTACCTCTTTCATTTTTCAGTTTTGGTGGGGTTTTTATATGATTTTAATTTTTGCATTTCACTTGCATAAACTCAGGTACCTTAGACAGGACTATCAGTCTTGATTTTAGGGAATGTCACGGTTTTTTGCAACGTACTGCTCTCTGGGTTCTCATGCAGCAATATCCTGCCAGCTGTGAGCACAGCTGGTTGTGCAGGGTTGATCTTGGGGCAGGGAGGAACTACAAGTAATAAGGAAGCTGACTTCTAATGGCATTTTTAAAAGAAAAGAAAATAGTTCCTTTTATTGCTAAGAATATTGCACCGAACTGAGTATTTCTTTGGTAAATCATTCCCCACTTAGGCTTTGGTTTCTAAGATCACTTTCAAATCCAGAAATGAGTTCAGGCAAATTCCAGCTGAAGTGAAACACTCAGCTCTGGGAAAAGGCTTTGAGTTTAATATAAAAAAAGCCTCTGAAATTCCTTATTTCTAATTCTTACTCAGTTAAACTCTAGCCTTCTATCACAAAAAATACCCATAACCTCGAGAATCAGTACAGCTGTGCTGCATGGGAAGCTCCAGCACCTATAGGTTTAAATGTTCACAGGTCAAAAAGGTTGTAATAAAATATTTATTCTCCATGATTTTATTTTTAAAACAGAATTAATAGGACAGCATGAAAGATAGTTGTAGGAAATCAAAACTGTTTTAGAGCAGTTCTGTTTGTTTAACATAAGTATTCAAAAAATAATTTGGGATGCGAATTAAAACATACGTCTTTTCCCTTAGTAGATATAATAATGATAAATGAAGAATTAGAGCTATCTCCAAATATTTCCGGAGTTCAGAGGCATTTGAATCTGTGTTTTCTTTTATGTCTCTCTCTTCTGAGACCATTCAATTTAATAAGAAGTGAAATTGTGTGACAAATCTGCTGCAGCCTTTTATTACTTACAGTCCCTATGGGCTTTATATTTTTTCTTGTCCCTTGCCCCCTTCCCATGCATTCAGTGGTCAGAATAGAAATACAGAAGCCATAACATGAAAATATAGATGGCCTACAATGAAATCTTTGTCCCAGCAGCTGTGTTTGCTGTGAGCACCCCAGGCTGCTCTCCGTGCTCCCCTCAGTGTGCAGAGGACTGACCCTGAACAAGGTCCTCCTACAGAAGATGTGGAGGAATCCCATTCCTTCGCTTTCTGCCAGGAGATCCTTCAGTATTTGCCGTGCCTGCAGCTGAGCTCAATGTAAATCTGGCTTTTGACCACCCTCACCTGCACGTGGGGACTTGGATTTGTGGCTCACGTGAGCTCAGGGATGGGACTGAGTGAACTGAAGCACTACATGAATGTGTATGACAGCTACCAAATGAAACCTGCTCTCGTAGCAAGCCCATCCTTTGTGGAGAGGTACCTCTAGCTGTTTTTGGAAGGTGTTCTCCCAACCATAGCTCTGCCACCATGGCATCTGCCTCCTTCTTTTGCTGTGCTTGGCAGGTCTTCAAAGCAGCCAGACCAACAGAGGGCAGATACTCCTGGCTCTGCCTTTTAAATCTGTGTTTGCCTGTGGGCAAACAGGCATCATACTGGGTTTCCCCATGGTATTAAAGGACTTGGAGCCCTTCAGCCATGAGGATGTTTCCAGTATGGTTTCCTAAAGTCCTCTTGCAACAACAAAAATATCCACTGTGCTCCAAAGGCGCTCAGTTAAACCTGAGACTGATCTGACTGAAGGGGGATTTCTACCTGGGCTGAGGTCCAGGCTTCACATCTTTCCATACAATGCTCTGCCCTAATGCTCATTGAAAGCCTGAAAGTGGCTGGGAGGCCTAGCTAATGGGTAATTTAAATGGGTCATTTCATAAGAGATGTGTATGATAGGCAAGCTTGAAGCCTTGCTTAAACCCTGTAGCTTTGTCTTGTCTCTGTGTGTCTCTTTGTGCCCTTGCCATATGTCTCTCTGCTACTTTTTCTGTTCTCATCTCCCACCCCAACAGTTGCAGAACTCTCTTTCTTTGTATTCTCACCCAGTCTCAACTAAAGCCCATTTTTGTCAATGGGAGTCATAGACTAGGCCTGCAGACTTCATCTGACAATGAATCTGCCCCACATGGAAACAGAGAAAAAAGATAAGTCTAGGGAAAAGGGCTTTGTATGTGCCTGGACATACATGCACAGATTTATTCTTTCACTTCTTATCTTTATGGTTCTCTTTTAGACTGAAAGATCTAAAGGGTAGGAAATTTGTGATAGCGAGCCTAGAAAAGTGTATATAAAGGCTGCTAATGACAAGCATATTTACTGCATCCCCTGGACTTAATAATCCTCATTAGAACTGGAAAAACAAACATATTATGCCTTAAACTGTAAGAATGTCTTCTAATGGAATTTGAGGAATTAAAACATGGATCCAAGGTTTATCAGCCTGTTGCTAGGAGAGCTGCAGCCTGTGTTTGCTTAGGGAATCATCATCAATAATCCCTTAATCTAATCGCAAAATATAGGAAGCTGCTGCACTGGAATGACCCTATTGGATGCAAGCAGTAAGCAACAGAAGAGAGCTGCGGGGTTACCCAATAGCAGCTGTTGAGTCCTGGCTGTATCCAGGAGCAGGCCAGGCATGCAGACACCTTGGAAGCGTATGGGGAGGCTTCTTGCCAACGAGTGGACCTCAACAGAACAACCAACCAGGCTGTGGGATTTCCCCAGGAACAAAAGGATCTGGCTGTACCAGAACGGGCACACAGTGTCAGGCCAAATGCCTGGTGGAAACAATACTGACCCTATTTCTGAAAAAGGGAGTGTACAGGGAAGAATGGGGAACACTTTTCTAGAATACCCTCTAGGGTCTGGCACTTTGCTGTTCAGACCTAGAGAGCCAGCAGTGATATCTTGGAATGGAGAATCTCTTTTTTGTCCATTAACTTGTTCAGTTGCCTTTTCAAGTAACATGAAATCTCAACATTGAAAACATCACTTATTGAGGAGTTTCATAATGTATTTACAAGCTCTGACTGTGTTTAGTTTGGATCACTGTTTGTTAGTGTCATTAGATTATGTCTACTTCTTGTACTGGAAGAGCCAGTGAACAAACATCCTTTATTTGCTGTCTCTGAGCTTCCTGCCACTTTTTAGAGCTACAAGTGCCATTCCAGATGCCTTCCCGGGAGTATATGAGCACAAGGAATACAAAAAATTTTCCTGAATCTTACGTAATTTTGTTTCCTTCTCTTTGAAAGGCTTAAATAGTGAGCTTGCAACCAAGACATCTATAAAAAATGGTGTAAAAATGGTGCAATCATTTGAATTCACATTTGAAATAGTGTAAACCTTGATGCATTTTGATAAGTGGATAACATGTTTCTGTGCATGTGAAAGGAGAGGTAGCAGAGTGCAGTAGTAAATTGCCACTTAACCCATTGAACAGTTGGCAGTCTTTTTTGAGCAGCCACAACAGAACAAAAAAGAACCTCCAAAACTGGCTGCACCAGTCCACAAATGTTTCTGATAACCCCTTTTTGCTGATAAAGTCCTCTGAAGAACCATCCTGGCAGTAAAGCTGGACACTTCAGTTTCTTTTCATAGGTTGACAGTCAAGAAAGGTGAAGGCTCTGTTTCAAGGTGAGCATACTGGCCCTGAGTCAAATCTCTCATAAATCACTGTCTAACTCTTGCATCATCCATCCAGTGCCTAGGATGAGCATTGTGATTTACTGCTTAATTCAGAACTCGATCCAAAGTCAATTGAAGTCAGGAGGTTGCCACCAAGAAGTTCAGCCCCTAAGGCTATTTAAGCAGGACTTACTGAAGGAGGGACTTATAGACATGAACATTCTGTCAACCTTTTTTCACTATTTTTTATTGTGATCAACGTCTTTGTTTCCCCCTCCCATTCCAACTCCCGGATTTCTGATCCCTACAGTGACTCTAAACTCTTCAAAGCACTCAATGTCAAAGTTTTTCTTGTCCCATGAGAGAAGGAATAGTCTGGCAGGAAATGCCCATAGGAACAGGTAAAGTAGATAGGGGATATTCTCCTTTTGCTGAAGCTGACTTGAGCTGAATCTGGCCTGAGGAAGATCCAAGGTTTCAACTTGTGTATTGTACCCTGGACATTTCCTACCCAAGTGGAGGAACTCATTATAGTTGCTGCCTTTAACATCCATCCTTCTCCCCACTGAGAGGTATCTGAGATAAAGCCCATCCAATCTCAGTCTACTACACCCTTCCCCTGTTGCTGGGGTAATTCAAGGTCCATTCTTCTATCTTGTCCCTACAAACAGACTCTCCAAGTCTCTGGGCTATGAATAAGACCTCAGCACTTCAGGGCTCTAGGCAGCACCAGGAGGTCATCCTGACTGGGAGAGGCATAGCCGCAAAGACCTCAGAGCCTTTGGTTATGTCCTTGGATAAAGCTAAGCTGTTTTCAAAGAACAGCCAGGATAAGTGTGCAGAAAGGTTTTGTTGCCATGAAGGGTTTGATGTTCTCAATGCTTCAGCTTTTGGGGGAACCACACGTTTTGGTCCTACCTGAGGGTAACCAGCAGCCTTGTTTCTTCTGGGATACAGACCTGGATGGGGCTTTAGGAATCTGTCTCGACCTAATAGTGCTGGGAACCCCTGTCACACCATGAATGCTGAAGTTTGTTTAGGAGGTGAGATCACTGCCGTGCCACTCAGCTGTGTGGGATGTTTAAAAAAGGCCCAGCCTCTCTCTCCTGCAAAGAACTGCCAAGGTCTTTCTGCTCTACCAGACTACCTGTTTTCCAGAAATCTGTAGAAACTTCCCAGCTGTCTAGGAAAAGCACCTCTTGGAGACCCCAGTGGTTGACACTGCCAATGGATTCAGAAGAGATTTTGGGGAGGAAAAGTGGGGAAACAGCTGAGAAGAACACAGATGGGTACACACACACACACATGGGCTGATTGCATCGACCTCTTTTTCAGGTAATTTTGGGAGGGTGTGACTACAGCAACACAAGAGGTTCCATGGGCACCCCTCAAAGCCCACTGCAGTGGGCAGGACAGCCCCATCTGCCTGAGGACGAGAGGGAACAAACATGGGTAACCTTGAGGTCCGTCCGGTTTCGCCGCTCCCCTCCGTTAATCCCCCACCAACTGTGCTGCCTGCAGGACCCTGAGGCTCCAGCCGCTCCTGGACACTGCCAGCCCACTGGGGAAGCAGCAGCCAATCCAGGGCCAGCTTTTCTCCTGCCCAAAAGCGACCTCCCATGCAAATTTCTGGGGGAGGAAGCCCATCTCATGGGCCCCTGGCAAACACAGGCTGGTCCGTCGATGGCTGTCTCCGCACGTCCTGTCAGGAAACGCGGGATGAGCCCTGGTGGCCTCTGTTCTGACCATATGGCTACATGAATCTTGTCTAACAGTGATTTTCCTTAAATGCAATCCTTTAAGGTGTTAAATCTTGCTTTAACTTATTTGGCTGATCCAACTTAGATCAGATTATGTTTGTATTTATTGGGATTTATGGATGTATGATTGCCTCTGAGCCCATATGGACAGCTAATTTGTCAATTAGAGCAATGCTGATCATTGTGGAAGCATGGCAGAGGCTGTTAAGCACCATTATCGGTTTCAACCAGGTCTGACCTTGAGACACACATTTATTTTGTCTGACAACCTTTTATTCTCACTGCCGGATTACAGATGTGTAAATTGGGCTAAAACCTTGAATATTCATCTTAGGTATGTCAAAAAAAAAAACCAACAAAACCCAAACTGAACTTGTTGGAGATGAAGAATATGACAGGGAGAGCTGTACAGCTGCATGCTGAGAATGGGACCTGCTTAGATCTTTCTTTGTACTGTACTTGTGGCAGTGATAGGGTTTGGGACCAGGATGTCAGGATAGTGCCCTGGGAGTCTAATTAAAAACAGTGTCCATTTTTCAAGCAGAAAGAGGTCAGCTCTGATTGCTAATTAAAGGCTATTATTCCTATTTTGTAGTAGCTATAGCAAGGGCAATTTTCCCCTAAATCAGATGTAAAGGGTGTGGGTTGGTAATTTCAGTACCTGTCAGAAAGTGTCAATATGTCCATGCCAGCATCATCCCAGTGACAGGTAGAAAGGCTGAGACAATCCTGTCATTTTGGTCTGCAAGAATTCACTGTTGGATCATGTTCAGCTTTTCATCCATGAGAACCCTCAAGTCCTTCTTCACAGGACTGCTCTCCATGACTTCTTCTCCCAATCCATACTCATGTCTGGGATTGCCCTGACTCAGGTGCAGCATCTGGCACTTGGACTTCTTGAACGTCATTAGTTTCTCTGAGTCTACTTTTCAAGTTCGGTCAGGTGCCCCTGGACAACATCCCATCCTTCAGGAGTGTCAACTGCACTCAGCTTGGAGTCATCTGCAGAATTGCTGAGGGTGTACTCGGTGTCACTGTCTGTGTCACTGATGGAGACATTAAAGAGAGCCAGTCCCAAGACACAGCTCTGAGGGACAGTGCTCGTCACCAGCCTCCACCTGGACATGGAGCCATTGTCCTTAGTGATGGCTGTCTCAGAAGATGGGGCTGCTCTCAGAGGTGTGTTAGAAGTCTGGGTGACAGGCAAAGAATTCCCTGGTGTGAGGTCAGCCCTCCTTCTCCTGTCCCATCAGGCTGCTCAGATATACCATGGTGCGCTGTGCTGCGTGTGAGTGTGGATGTTAGATGTGTTTGGGTCAGCTGATCTATACAGGTTAAATGGATATTTGGGGTTTTGCCTCATCTATTTAGAAATCAGGTGTCTAAGCATCTGCTAGGACTGTAGGATAGGGTGTCTTTTTGTGGTAATGCCTGATAGAGGAGAAGTGAATCATCATCTGCAGCTGCTGATCTCCCCATGGATTGAGAAGGAACTTTGACTACTGGCTTAAATGAAATGCCTAAATTTTAAACAGCTACCATGAAGTGAGATGAATGCTACTGTGGGTAAGGGATGCAAATGTGGGCCTGGAGAGCGGAGCTAAGTGCTTCTTAACCAGCTTCCTTGCCTTCCTCTCAGGCTCCCATGACCACATTAGTCAGATACTTCATAAATCATGTGTCTGAAAGAGCAATTTTTCCACACACGTCTCAGTGATTCTGCACTCGTCACCTTGACCCTGGTGTTTTACAGAGAACAAAAATTATACCCACTCCTGTTAAAGGACAAGACGAGGCACTAAGGAATAGGATTGTTTTAGCAATATGCCCCCAGCCCTACTGGCTGTAAGGGACTTCATCCTGTAGATGATTAAGAGGACTGACTTTGTCAATTTGCCATCAATACTGAATTATTTCTATTGCAATCATCAAGTCTAGAATCTAAATCAAGAGGGATGTTGTTTGTTGGTTGGGTTTTTTTCCTCTAAGAAAGTATAGATTTGGAGGGACATGAGCAGCAGGAAATCATAGCAATTTTGCCAAACTTCTTAATAAATTGAAAAAAAGGGCAGACAGGAACGTTTCAGTTCAGTCATTCACATCTGGCCACTGTTCCCAGTGAAACTCTGTTCTCTCTACCAGAGAAAGGAAAATCTCTTTGATGCTGCTTTGCCTGGAGAGACGCATTGGCCAGAGTTCCATGGCATGAACATCTTGGGTGGAAAAATGTCCCACAGTGGAAAAACTCAGCTCTAGAAATAATAAGCATGAAAAATATTAACTCTTCAGAGTGAATAGTGTGGTTGTTTGTTTACCAAATGGGACGTATAAACCCATTATGTAAAAAGTCTTTCATCGCCCATATGCTTTCTAAATTAATCAGCTTTGAATCCTGCTAAATCCCAGCTTGAGATAACAAATGAAGAGCTCAGCTTACTGGAAGAAAGGCAGCCTCTTTCTGCTGGGTATTAAAAAGAGTTAAAGGTCACATATTCCGCATGTGGGTCACCCAAAAAAGAGATCATGCTGATAACACCTATGGCTTTTGCCTGCTTTTCAGTATTACTGAAAGTGAAATTTATGTCAAACACAACTAAAGGGCAAAGTTTCAGATTAAAACTCACGTGGTGGCTTTGTACAGGATGGAACATCATATCCTAAAAGAAGATTTTGCCTTCCCAATCATATTGTGGCGGTATTTACAAGGCAGGGACGAAGATGCTCTTACCTGACATGTCAAACCAACCAAAACAACAGGCCTTTGGCTCTGACCAGCTTCCTCCTGGGCTGCATCTGGGGTGGCCACTCTGCTGGTCGTCACCAGGTACAAGCCACTGCTTCTTCCCGTGAGGTGTGGATGCATGAGGAGGGCCATTGTGGTTTGGAAAGGAGATGGGGTGGCTCGCAGCAGGCCTGGTGTGCAGGCAGTGCCACATGGGCTGTCCTAGGAGGCCTTTCTTGGGGCAGCTGCCAGTCAGCAGTGGGTTCAGTGGGATTGTTTGGAAAGGCATTTTTATAACTTTAACCTTTTGGTGTGTTTTGTATGATATTTCCACTGAAGTTAAGCCAAACCTGATCTTCAAATACAGTTTCTACAAACAGTATTTGCCCCTCTTCTAGACAGGTGTAAGGTTTGGTGAACAAGAGTGGGTTTGGGGCTATCTGACAGTGCAAGAAGCACTTCCTGGCATCATTACACTGGCTACTGAGGAAGTGGGTACAGAACATAAGATAAACTGGGCTATTCCTCAAAAAAAGCAGGCAAAAGACCTCCTCACTCATTTGCTTGGTTAACACCTGCAGGAAACAACACTATCCCTGAAACAGACCTATGCAGGAGGGTCCAGTTCATTCCAATAGAAAGATGTCAGGGATTTTCTCATTTGAAAACCATGCGTTCTCTCCCTCACAACATCTGTCAGCTGTTGAGCACATTTGATCTGAAATTTCTCTAAGTGTCAAATAACTTTTATGACAGCTGTTTCTCTCCCAAGATGTCTGGTTTGGATCCCCCCTCACCTTCTTTTTTTCTTTTCAAACACGAAATGCTTTCTCCCATTTTAAATTTTTCTTCTTACAGTAAAAACTTTATTTCTTTGTCAGCTGTCAATTGCTACAAAAAACGCTGGTGTAAGCACAAAATTTTCAGTAACTGCAAAAATTGTTGACTGATCAACAGTTTTCACAGAGGATGCATCTATGCTTTTCCATAAGGCTGTCAAATTTATACTGACAAGGGTTCTGCAAGGTCTTTCCATGAACATTTGTATCTATCTATCTGTGCCTACAATCAACAGATTGCTTGCCAGGAGTTAAAGAAAATGACCAGTCTGGCCCAGTTGCTATTTCATGCTTGCTGTTTTATTGTCCAGTGTTCATCAAATCCTTTAAAGCTCGGTGTTCTTTTAGGAGCTGAGCACAGGATATCTCTTTGGGCACTGTGGTATTAGATGCCAAGCCCTGTCTTGTCTTAGTTCCTCCAGATCACCTAAGCAAGAACACCTCAGCTGTGCTAAATTTGGGCTTCTCCACCCCAGAAAGGTGGGCTAAACCCATCCCTGGCCCCACAGTGTGTTTGCACAGGGTGGGTGAGGAACATGTGTGGAGGTAGGACTGGGATCCAACTCCCAGGTTTGCTGACAGTGTTGGTGTACCTTTGCTATTTTCTGGTCATTGGAAAACCATTGGTGTTCCGGTTATTTTCACTTTGGTGCTCCATAGGTTGAGATTTTAGGAAAAGCCTCTAGACAGATCAGTTCTTGAATGCCACAGAGATGTCATCACCCACGCTCATCATTCTTCTACTGCATGAAAATGTTCCAGCTAGATTAAGCTCATCTGTTCGAGTTAACAAAGAAAAGGTTAAATGGTGATTTGATCTTCATCTATAAATACTTTCCCAGGAAGCAAAGTTCTGGTAGCAGACAGCTTTTTAATCCAGCAGACAAAAGCCAAACAAAGCCCAATGGTTAGAAGATAAAGAAGATGACTTTAGAGCAGAAATGAGGGACACATTTTGGGGAGGGAGGAGGATTATCCGTTAATGAACCTTTCCAAAGGGTGTTGGGTTCTCTGCTTTTCCCTTCTTGGTGGCACCAACTTTCTGTTTGCCCAGACCTGAATCCTGGAAAAACAGGTTGTAACAGGACTTTGTGGAAGGATGAAACCATTTTCAGTTTCCTTCCACATCATACCTCTGTTTGCACAAGCTCATCTTTCCACTTGTGCTTCCTTCCCTGCAGATCATCCCAGTGCACAAAATTAGGCTTTGAGAGGCTGGACATGAAAACTGAGCTGCCAGATTCAGATTATGGTTGTTCCTAAACTTTGCATCAGAAATACACTTTTGTTTATAGGTTTTCAAATAATTTTATCATAGTGGAACTAATTACGAAAATCAATAAGAAAAGGAGTCAGCAATAAAAATAGACTTTAAAAGAAAATCAAAAGTCAAGGAACAAAAAAGAAGAAATAAGAAAACATTTATTGTTTGAACCAATACCGAAGATACGAATTTTTTACTTTTTTTCTTTTTTTTTTTTTCCTAGGGAAGCATCACATTGGATGACAAAGATGGGGAATGAAAAGCAATTTTTGACTTTTTACTTTTTGGGGCTTTTCAGTAAAATGCAATAAATTGAAGAATAAAAACCAGAAAGAAAACCAGCCCACCAAACTCTGTAACTAGTTTTACGCTTCAGAATAAAACCAAAATGAGAATATTTAGGAGCTTATGTTAAGGCATTTTTTATTGGTGATGCTGTGAACCTTACTCTGTTTGTCTAATGAATTTTTAGTTTAGGGAAGGTCTGCTTTTAACTTTCCTAAATCATCTGGTAAACAAGGTGAGGAGATGAAGACAATAAATTTAAAAACAAGAAAAGATTTAGTTAGGACACCTAATTAGGATTTCTAATCAGGAGTCATCAAGACCTATAATTAGCAGGGTTGTTCAGACTCATTGCTTTCTCTTTAATGGCCATAGGACATCCAAATGGTTTTAAATTATGTACCATGGGCTCCTAATCAGTTTATTGAACATCATAAATTGTTAAAAGGAGTTAATAGCTTGTGTTTCTTGGTAGAAAGTGCTAATACTCGAGGCAGAGAACTCATCAAATGAACCTCGTTAGAGAGGGGAGGAGGGAGTTTGCGTCTCAGTGTCTCATTTTGTTTTAGTAATTAGCTTTTACTGGATTATCCGATCCAAATCTTTATTCAGTTTACTCTGTCAAATCTAGTTTGCATTTTAAATGGAAAATTGACACGTGGAACAATTTGTCTCCTGACTGGGTTAACGGGTCCAGCTGGCAGGAGGCTCCTGCAGGGAGGGGATTGTCACCAAG